>JABXWE010001259.1:0-64269 GCA_014611495.1 Limonius californicus
AATGGCATGAAGCGAGATCAGGCCAAAACATAATTTCGTCATTAGCATGATGTAAATTAATAAATTCAATCAATTTTGGGAGGCAATGTTGTGTATAAACGTGAGCATCGACAGCCTGACCTCTAACATGTCCCACATACGGTCTGGAGACACCTGCCTCCGAAATTGCACACCACACCATGATTTTATCCGCAAATTTTGCCTTTGCCTTGAATTTTACGTCGTCAGGTGTACCACCTAAAGCATCAGTATAGAATCCATTATTTCCACTAAGTTCCGCATTAGCAAACGTGAAGTACTTTTCATCGTCCATAATTATGATTTTGTTATTAACAAAGTGACGATCTCGTAAAGCGCGGCAGGATCGAGGGATTCTTTGCAACTGAGCAGCGGTATATTTAGGGCATTTTCTTCTTTTTCTATATTTTAAATTGTGTCTCTTCATTTCGCGACTAACTGTCATGTGAGAGATATGAAAACGATAAGACAACTTACGAGTGGATTCACCAATGGTATTTTTGGCCATTTCAGCAAGTTTGTTAGCTTGAACTTCGAACAGTTTCCGCGGTCAGCCACTTTTAGGTAAGTTGAAACAAGGTATTCCTTCCTTCTTCGCACTCACGAATTGTTTGGTATATTGTTGACAAGGAAATAATCTCATTCCGAAAAACATCAAAGATTTCTTTTTTTGGCATTTTGCCAACTAAGTTGTAAATACTTTTTCTTAAGTCTAATTTGTAAGACACACTGAAAACTCACAACACAAACTTAAACTGTCAAATATCCAAACGATAAACTCCTTCATTTGTTTTTCCAGGGACCACTAATTAAGCTCGTTGTTGATACCAACAAACCAACAATGATTTTTTTCCGAAAAGTTTTGTTACATATGTTAAACTGTAAACAAAATATTTTTAACAACCTACAAAATGCAGTACCGAACCTATACATACACAGTTAAAATTTTGCCATGTTTTGCGAATTCATAAAGTTCAGAAAATGTACACGTCATAAGAGACATGCCTTATCCGATGAAAATTTCGAAACACCATTATTATTAAAACTTAATAAAGATTACATGTAACATTTCAAACTGTAGTTTAATAAAGATTTTATGTAATATGCACTTCAAACTGTTGTTTTATTATATTTACAATTTATTTCTAATTTCAAGTTCTAGTAGTCGTCAAACCAAAGTAAAAAAAAACTTCAAAAAATAAAAAATTTTAAATAATTAAAAAAAAAAATTTAAGTAACATTCCCAGTAAACAAAATTTCAAAGAATAAGAGTAGTTAATTAAAATTTAAAAAAAGTTAAGAAACGTCTATAGTAACGCGTTACTTGCGAAAGTAACTTGTAACGAGAACGCGTTACTTTTGAAAATAAGTAACGTGTGACGGCAACGCGTTACTTTTATTAGTGATTAACGTGTAACGAGAACGCGTTATTTTTTAAAAGTAACGTTCCAATCACTGTGCATGTGTTACCTTCCCAAAAGTTATTATACAGCTGCATGATAGCTTTTAGGAAGGTTCTGCATATTGGCACGCTATCGTAGGCTTCTTCTAAATCTATATCTGTTTTTTACATCTGCCTGCTCTTCTGGTTGTTTAGTTCCTATATCGCTTCCGCATTGGTTTTTCGAAACATCCGAAATTATATACCCATTGTGTTTACAACTGCAATCCCATGACAGTTCGCAGGGTTATCCTTCTACCCTTTTTATGTCTGGGTTTAGTATACGTAGCTTTTTTTTCGGGCTTAACATATTCAACCTGAGAAGATACCTCCCGGTAGAAGGGGTTTTTTTAATTTTATTGTTTAACAGCTGCTCTTGCTTGACTTTGCTCTAGTTGCATTCGGTTTCCATAGTGCATGCAAGAGGACTATCCTCTTGTGTAAACAGAGTTCGTTTTTCTACTAGGAGATTGCTAAAACATTCGACACATTTCCAGTTAGTTATGCTTGAACGGTACGTACTCGTGGGGCGGGTTCCGGGTTTAGCTCAGAGTCAGAAGTTCGTAATAAAATGCGGCGAGATTGGAATAGTTATAACAGGTTTTATTATATTTAACTGTTACAATAATTTGAAATGTATTTGATTCTGATGTGATAAATAAAAGTAATAATATTCGGAGAAGGTAATAAGGTGTGCAAAATCCTGGTAGGTGCGCCCCTGGTACTGGGTCGGAGGTTGACTTGATGGCACTGCACCTCTGTTAATTTAAATAAATAAACGAAATGGTTGCCACCTGGCAGTTAGTTTTAAATGCGGTAAACAAAATTTACCCACAAAATCACTAATCGGAGCCGTTTCGGTGTTTAGACAGTTACAAAATTAAATTGTGACCTGATATGTGTACGAGATAGTTTAATTCACCCGTTAAGTTGTTTATGGTTTTCTTGCCTTCGTTGGTTCAATGAACGGAAGTATTCAGTGGTTCGTTGCGATCCAGATGCGCCCGAAAAGCGTGCTTGGCTTTGTAATCTCGACGATAAATGAATTTAAGCATTTCGTAGAATATTTTAAATGAAATACCGTACGGTGAATACTTGGAATTATATTATGGCCTAATTTTAAAAATACATACACTCTGGCCTGACCAGAATGTATATTAAAATTACTTCTGGAACTCCAGTTACGGATAAAATATGAAAATCAAAGGTCCGATTAACCTGACTTGGCCGGCTTATAAGACCTTCAATCTCTTATTTGATTGCGATATTAATCTAATTGATCTAGCTGGCATATCCTGATTGATATCAATTAAGTAACCGCGAAGTGTTCCACAAAATCAATAAATGCGGCACCGTACAGGTAAGCGGATTTTGATGGAATTCTCTAATGGACTGGAAATTCTCACGGACTGAGAATATTTCGGCTGCTTAACTTCGGTTTGCTTCCTTTTCTGGTGGACTGGTACTTCAAGTTTCGGGCTAACTTCTTCGCTGAAGTCTCGGACTCCAAGTTTCGGGCTGCTACCTTCTCTGGCGGAGCTGGACTCCAAGTTTCGGCGGCTTCTCTCTCTGGCGGAGTTGGACTACAAATTAATGAATTTGCGTAGGGATTCTGGATTTATACCGGGTTCCCTTTCTCTAAGCGGCTCCTCCGAAGTGTGATAGAACGCGATGATGAATGCGGGGGGGAAAACAATTTGGAACTCCACTTGCACTGCTGCAGACGCCTCTTTCAGGAGCTAAAGCGACGTAACATTTGATTGCCAAATGCTGAAACGGTTGCTTCCCGGAAACTTCGTTACATACTGTTTATTCTAATTTCAATGTTATCAGATTTTTTACATTGTTAATGACCTCTCACGCTTCTGCTCTTTCAACTAATTTCTGTAAGAATTCTTGTTATTTGTTTCTAACGTTTCTAACATTCTATATTCATAAATTGTATGTCCACTTTTATTGCTGTGTACGTCGTCTATTTAATCCCTCCTGCGTCCGACTCCGTGGTATACTGCTGAGTTTTTTAGAGATAATTTATTTTTACAAGTGTGCAGTTGCTGGCCTCACTAAATCCCCATCCATGAACAACCGGACAGTTCCCTTAGTCTGGCTCTTCACCATCGACCTGTCTGACAAGGGAGACCCTGCCAGTAACGAAGCTACCGTCGGCATAGCTCAAACGATCCTAAGAGCACGCAAGTCACATCACTCGGTAAAAGATACCTTCGCCAAGATGGAGATACTGCGAGGGAAATATTTAATTGGAAGCTAATAATCAATGTCCTTCTAAAAATTATTTTAAGGTTGAAGAATATACTTAGATTTGGTCACTGTTATAAGATGAGGCTGTAAATGCCGTTCATCACTTTAATACTTGTACTATTAATTAGAGTGATGTGGTAGCTCAGTTGGTAGAGCGCTCGTTTTCTGGGTAAAACGTCGTTCATTGCTTGAATTTCATGCTCTAGCATTACCATGGCAGTTACTAAAGATCTTCTCTTGCAACCCATTTGGCAATCGTGAGGTTTGAATGCCTAAAATCTTCTCTGAAATTTCTGTCGTTCAGACTCGACGATAAACTAACTGTAGGTTCCCCTTGGCCTACGTTGCAGAGAAGAGGCCAGTATTCAAAAGTTAAATGAGAAGGCTGTTAACAAATGTTGTTTTCAATCCAAATGTACAAGAAAAACTGTTTTGGGACCACTGGGTTATATTATTATCTCACCTCCACCTACGCCACCAGCCATTTATAACTAATAATTTCTAGAGAGCATGAGTTTCTGTAATAAAACTACGATTTAGTGTTTGATATAATTCCATCGAGCGAATCCACGTTAACCCCTTAATTAACCTCTGAAATTCCATCACGTACCTAGCTGAAAGTAGAGTCGGTTCAAAAATACCC
Organism: Limonius californicus; assembly: GCA_014611495.1. Lineage (NCBI taxonomy): Eukaryota > Metazoa > Arthropoda > Insecta > Coleoptera > Elateridae > Limonius > Limonius californicus. The sequence continues at coordinate 4,362 of JABXWE010001259.1, forward strand.
GCGGTAGCGTCAGACATCGCGATCAATTTCAGCAGAAGGAGGTTAACAATTTAACAAGTACGTGAGTCTACTGAGGAATCAATCTAATAAACTTTGATTTGAGCTACTGACTTGTTATGATTCAATCACCGTGCTCGAACTTCTCATTATTTCCACCTAACGAGAGTGATTGTGCCTCCCGAGCTGCACCGAGCGCAAGAATTCCAGCAGATAATCCGTAACACGGCCGTATATCAAATTCAGCAAAATAAAGCACGATATATGGATTTCTGAGCTCATTAATAAACTTTTCAACATTGTAGAAATACTCTATTACTAATTCGCTTGATTTATTGGCGGCGTCGGCTATTCAAGAACATCCACAGATATTTGCGGCCAATATTTACGAGAGTATACACTCCCAGGATCCGTACGCATATTTCTGACTTTGTAGTCCATTCGAGGACATGGTCGTTTCCATTCCGAGCGCTAATCCTACCAATTTTAAAACACAACGCCACTTATACAAGTCTGAAGAATCCTGCAAGAGATAAAGGCTCCTATTAAACAAATATCTGCCGAGATAATGAGAGCGGATGAAAATCTGCCGAGAAAAATGTTTACAGTGCAACTCAATTAATGTCAGTTTACTTACTACTAATAAGGCAAACTCGGTTTGCGATTTTTCTGTCAATTAGTCAAATTACCGTTTTATCCACAACTGCTTTATAATATCAGATATATGCCATGATGAGAATTACGATAATGGATTTAACGCTGTATTTATATTGTAAATAATTCAACTGTAATTAAGTTCTTAATTACAAATTTAAAATCCGTAATTCTGTAAAATCAAGATTCAAGTACCTAATTACAAAGAATTGAAATAATTAAGGCTACGTTAGATGTAATCGCGAATTCTAATTATTTTATTAAAGTAGAAACAGCAAAATAAGATTTTAGTTATTTAATATTATTACAAATCTGCATCTTCCAATTTAATCATAGGGTTCCTAAGTATATAGTTCTTCATCTGTTGAATTACCAATAAGTAGGCTCTTACTTCTTTTCTCTTTTATAATCTTGCGACTGACTACGGCGGACTCAAATTTAATGATAATTAATTAGAAGCTTAAGTATTTGTTAATGTAGACTCATGTTAGGTTGTTGTCCATAATTACGTATTCTATTCTAGTGTAAAGTTGATTTTTTGGTGCTGGAGTTGTCGTATACCTTATACAACTTTTTTCCTGTCTCAGCGGGTGCTGAAGATCCATGGCTTGTTGGATTATTTTTCTCAATTCCTTTCTGTTCTGTCCCTTTTCTGTCCAATTTGTTTTTCCAAGTCTTCTCATATCTTCTCTAACATTTATTTATTTAAAATGATTTACGCCCTTACATTTACATTTAACATCACTTCCGCAATTGGGCTTAGGATCTGATAATAATGAAACCAGTAGTATCTTAAAGTATTAGTGGATTCCCAAGCATTCGAATTTTAACAAACATCATACACTGATTGTATGTAATTATTGAGTACTTACTAGAATTTTTGTTGTTGTACAGCTCCCTTTTTACAAAGCAGCTCGTTCATTCTTCAGGTTTAGGATTAACTGTAACGTACTTAAATCTAAAAGTAAATAATTAATATTCTAAGTAGCAACTAAATATGTTTTTATAGAGACAAATTAGATTTTAGCATAAATTATACATTTACAGTGACTTGTTGTCAGTTTGGGACCGATTGTAATATAATTTAACTTCAAGGTAATAATTGGCTGACCTTAATTTGTTGATATAGAAGAAAATTTGATGTTTCCTAAAACTATATATCTGTATTAAATATGTTGCTAATCCCTGCTCTTGGAATTCTTTGTCAAGTGGCATTCAGATTAATTATGGTTGAGTTACACATATAATTAATAAATTAACACCTTAAGTAACTCCTAAAATTGTTAATATAGACGGCAGGTAGAACTGAACAGAATTGAGCTTCCGTTTTCGTTAAATGGATGCGAACCATTCCCTGTGTATAAAGCTCACTTTTTCGTAATAGAGGTAAACTTAAATTTTGTAATTTGCTGCCCAAACAACATCTCAATTTGTTAATTTGGAATCATGTTAGATTTTTATTCAAAATTATGTATGTATGTGAAGCACTAAGTAGGTTTGCTCGTTAATATTGTACTAATCCTTTGATCGCCGGCCTCGGTGGTCTAGTGGTTAGCGCATTTGCCTTTAGATCCGAGGGACGCGGGTTCAAACCTAGCTGAGGTCGGCGAGATTTTTCTAGCGGGGAAAAATCTGAAAATGCGCCTTCTGTCGGATAAGAAGTTAAGCCGTAGGTCCCGTGGCACTGCGATGTGTGACACGTTAAAAATCACTACTGGAGTTGGAATTACCCCAGATAGGCAAAATTCTTAGTTAGGGTGTACAATGGGCCAAATGTGGCCTAAGTGCATAGAGATGCTTGGAAAACCGTTTCCTATATCTCGCTCTTTCAAAGCAAGCAAGCAAGCAAGCAATCCTTTGATCTTGGAAGCCACCGCCCTCTTCATATGAGTTTCACGCCTACTCTAGCATACCTAAAACTAATTAATTAAAACATAAGTAATTCCAAAGTTGGTTATAAATACAAGCAGAAGTTCAATTTCTGTTCCCCACTATGAATTATTCCGAGTTCTTGTACTACCTCAATTTTTCATTGAGGGTTGGGCAGCTCACCAAATTTCTCCTGTTTTTAATTTAGTTGGGCAACTATTGTGATTATCTTTGGGGTAGTTGTTGTCTGCCCGTATCCGATCTTCGTGACCTTTTATGATTTGTGCAGATATGGATCGCCATGATTCTCTGTCCTCTGCCTTCTTTATTACTGCAGATATTGTGAGATTTATCAACGTCACTTTGCCTTTGATCGCTACTTTATCCACAATTCTTCCTCTGATCACGTGTCGCAAAATTTAAGGATTTGTCTTTGTATATTTGGAAGGATTCTCTCATGGTGTCGATGTTGAGTTCTTGTAGAATTGAGGAGTTGGTTCTGTGCTTCATTTGTATTATTTTTCTGTACCGACATTGTTCAATGTCGTGGTTTCGGATCAATAGGTATGGGGAATATTAGCGTTCTTACTAATCTAAGCTTAGTGTTCTTGGTTATTTTGTGGTTCTTCCAGAATTTTATAAGTTTTGCTAAGGCTAATTACACCATTCCAATTCGCCTTTTGGTGTCCCTATCACTTTCCCCGTGGTTGGAAATCTGAGCTCTTAGACATATGATTTCGCCGTCAATCATGATGTAATTAATGAAATTTTGTGGCAATATGGTTTGTGCTCTACGGATTATCATCAGCGCATATTTTGATTTGTTTCACTTGAGTCCAAGTGCAAAGCTATTGACTTCAGTTCGCTGTAGGAGTTTTACCATTTTATCATCTCAGTTTGCTCTCTCCTAGTGACACTACTCTGTACCAGTTCTCTGTGGCTTTACGTATAATCCACGACCATAAATGATTAATAGATAGGCAGATGTAGCCCTACCCAGCCCCTTTCTCCACTTTGATATATTCTGTAAGTTCATTTTTAATTCTTCCATACCTTTGATTATGTATTTATAGTGTTTTGGTAAGAAGGATTGGGTGTTCTGGTACAGCCATTTCTTTCAGAATATTCTAAATATGGTCCCTCGGTACGGTGCCAAAAGCTTTTGATAGTCCAGGAAACAGTAATGTCAGTAGATACGTTGTACCCGTAAAAGTTTTTAGTCATATGCGTTATATTTAATATTTGGTCTCTAGTCCCCCGGCCTGAATGCTCATCTGTTATCTGTGGTAATAGGAAGAATTAATTAAAATAAAGATTTAATCTTTCTTGGTAAAGTTACGTCTGTATGTAATTAATTTAGTAATTGATTGAATATTACGCGTCGAAGTAAAGAAAGAGGTTAGTAGAGCAAAAGATGAAGAGTGGGTAACAAAATTTGAAAAGGTAGACTCCTTGATAGGTAGAAGTAAAACTAAGGAAGCCTGGAAAATTGTTTCAAACACACAACAGAATTTACAGGAGAAAAGTCATGCATCCTTAATAACTATAGAGAAATGGAAGAATTACTTCCACGAAAGAAGAAATCAATATAAAGGACAAGTGAATTATAATATAAACAATTATATGGAGAACGTAGACGACATAAGGGTAGAAGAAATTGACAAAGCCCTACGGAAAATAAAAAACAATAAAGGTCCAGTTCCAGGAGGTATTCCGATAAAACTAGTCAAACACAGTACCACCCAAGTTAAAGAGATCTTGGCTGATATTTTCAACAGTTGTATGAATGGAAAAGAGGAATACCCAGCGAATTGAAACATGCCTTTGTTACACCAATTTTTAAGAAAGGCGATAGGAAGAACTGGCATAATTACAGAGAAATATGTGTCACTAGTTCAATCGGAAGGTTGTACAGACATATGTTAAAGACAAGAATAGAGAAAGAGTGGAATGATATAGAGCGGCTTTAGAGCTGGTAGGTCGTGCATAGACAACGTATTTTGTCTATGGCATCTAATAGAAAAAACATCACGCTAGAAATTTATAGACGCGCCTAGTCTTTGTCGACCTAAAAAAGTCTTACGATAGTACACCGAGTAATAAAATGATTCAAGTCTTAAATGAAACGGAAATAATTAGAAAGTACGTACAAAGTGTCAGAAATATGTATGATGGTACGACCTCAGTTGTCAAATTAAACAACAAAATGTCAGAAAATTTTGAAACTACGAAAGGACTATTGCAGGGATGCTGCATATCTCCTACCATTTTTAAAATCTGCGTATGGCATGCTCTTAGGCAATGGACAAGAAGGTGTTCAACCATGGGAATACATACAGATGACTCGCTCCTATACACACTACTATTCGCAGACGACCACGTTGTTATAGCTGCCGATAAAGAGGATGCCTTGTACATGACAAGAAAGCTTAAGGACGAATATAAGTCCTGAGGTCTTGAAATAAGCCTTAGCAAAACAGAATATTTGGCAGTAGGTGCAGGTGGAGAGGACTTAGATATAGACGGAGAACACGTAGAACACTGCGAAGAGTTCAAGCACCTTGGATCCACATTTAATAACTACCCAAACTGTGAACGTGATATAGAAAACAGAATGAACCAGGGACGAAAAGCTATACAGCAATATGTGGACCAGTAAACTATTGAGAATTAATATTGTTCTTTTCTGTGATTATATAGAATTGCCATGCCAACTATGTACAAAAACAAATACACAAGCAGCCGAGGCAAGTGGACGCCAGCTAATTTGGAGAACGTCTTCAAAGCAGTAAAATTGGTACAGGGATCAACGAACCAGCCAAAACATTTTTAATCTCAAAAACAATGCTGACGAGACGACTAAAAGCCAAAAAAATGGGAAAAGAAAGCATGGAACGTGCATGTGTTTTGGGTCTAGTAAATGAAAAAAAAACATGTTACACATCAAAAATTTGCAGTGTAAAGGATTTACGCCAACGAGAGAACCTGTTTGAACAATGGCATTTCATCTGGCAGAAAAACAAAACTCAAACACACATTTGATCGTACAAAAGAAATGGCTGGATACGACTGGTTTAACTCCTTTTTAAGACGTAATCTCAATTTATCCATTAGGAAATCTGAAGGAGTATCTATGCTTTGTTCAGTTGGACTTGGAGTAAGGAATGCGTTGGAAGTTATTTTAGGTTACTCGAAGAAATCATGACTGAACATCAGCTTCGTGTTAAGCCCAGTAACATCTAGAATGTTGATGAAAGTGGACTTCAGCTAAATAATAAGCAAGGACAAGTTGTTGCTGTCAAAGGTTCCAAAAGTGTACCCACAATAACTTCAGGTGAAAAGGGGGAGACTATTTCAGTTGTGGTGTGTTGTAATGCCGAAGGTTCGTTCTTACTTTTCTTACTTCCAAATTGCATTATGAAAGGAAAATATGGCAAAGAAAAATGGAAAGATGGGATGTCACCAGGTTTCGTTATAAAAATGTCACAGAAATCTGTTTATGCGAACGCAGAAATTTTTGTTGCCTGGAGAGAATTCTCATTCTGTGCAGCGCAAACCAAAAGACCAGACAACTTTATTAATTTTAGATGGCCATACCTCACACTGCAACTCTGTTAAGATGTTGGAGTACGCAGAAGAGCAGAAGATAGTTCTTCTATGTCTTCCAAGTCATACGACACACTACTTGTAAACTTTGGATAGGTGGTTTTTCAAATCACTTAAAAGCTATTATTACACTGCTTCTAAGTATTTTATAACGAATAATCCTACAAACAGAATAAACCGACTTCAATTTGGAAAGTTACTAGGAGAAGCATGGAGTAGCGAATTACGCTGCAAAATACAAAAACGCAGTATCAGGTTTCAGTGCGACTGGGATTCGGCCTTTTAATCTGTATGGTATACCCGACTATGCATTTTTATCCGAAGAATCCTCGAATCCAGTGCCGCCAAATACGGCTACAACTGTAGACCCTCAACAGACTCCTCCACATACACCTCAATCACATCAACCATGCTCTTCTACGATGACAAAACCACACTCAACGGAAAATAACGATGAAAAAACTCCAGGAAAACTTCTGAACAAGATTTCTCCAATACTGTCCATGACAGCTGTGACTACCTTAAAGAAGAGATCTCATAATGTCGCGAAAATCGTCAATGATACAATTAACATTACACAACTTAAAAATAAGAAGTTGGTTAAAGAACAAAAAACACAAAGAACCAATTCGGCGAAATCTAAGAAATCGGTAGTCTCGACAGTAATAGAATCGTCATCATAGTCAGATGATAAAATGTTACTTCCCGCTGACAATGATAACTCTGATGAATTTGATGCTAACATCTGCGATGGCTGCGGCGAGGATTACAGTCAGGATACTAAATCTGATGACGGGATTAAGTGCGTTAGATGCAAATATGTTAATTACTGTAAATTCTGTGGAAAATTAGTCGCAAAGTACGAGTTTCGATTCCAAAATTGCTATTTTGTACCAAATATTTTTTTATATTCATATATATGGTTTACTTTCTTCTAAATATAATGGTCCATATATCCCCTAGTAGGTGGTACATATCCCGGATACCTAGGAATAGATGGATCAGTGTCATTTTTTTTAATTATTATAATAAAAAAAGTAATAAACTTTTGTAGATTTCTCAATGACCTGGTGTTGAATAAGGTTAAGTCGATCCATTTACGCAATTTTGGATTTTGTTTAACCAAGTACATTTTTTAATTGTAGTGCATCTGTACTTGAATTACCCTAATAGGTAGAATAGAGAGGGAAAGACTAGTGTGGTATGGACATCTAAACCGCATGGAAGAAATTAGATGGCCACAAAAAAAGTTGGAAAATGCTCCCTGCAGCAAGAAGGAAGAGAGGTCGACCCCAAAGAACCTTGGGGGCGAACAGTACAAGAGGCAATGTCACAGGAAGACACTCAAGACAGAAAACTTTGGCGTATTGGATGCGGGAAACGACGAATGTAGTAACAAACCCGCTGTATTATATTATATAATTGATTGAATATACACAAAGTGGAAAGAGAAATGTAGGAAGACGGAGAATAAGGTGGACCATTTAGTTGGAATAAGCTGCAAGGGCTTCAACCGAGCAGATGACGACAATGAATGAATTAGCAGCCTAAGCAACTCCTAAAATTCTTGATGTAGAGTAGATACAGTTCGATTTTGAGCAGAACTATGCTTGCGTTGTTTTTTTTGTGGGATAATTATTAATGCTTTGCATAATAATGGAACTGAATCTACTAAAATTTAATCTAACGATGGTTTAATCACTACCAAATACAATTAATTTTGTAATTATAATCCAAATTTTTATAATTTTTTTATATAATTTTTTATAATTTAAGTATATTGAAGACCTTCATTGGTCCCTTTATTATTTTTAATATGGTATAGAACTATCTACAACGAAACTTAGGCAAAGTTAGTAAAGCACCTATTACTTATTATTATAGGAAAATTTTAATTTCTTACGAAAGTTGTACGTTTACAGTAAACCGTTACTAAAGCATTGTTTTCGGTACAGAACATGGTTTCATGTTCCCTTTTTTCAAGTTTAATATTTTTTCGATAACGGAGAATTTAACCTAGATATAATTAATTAAGTTTATTAATTGTTGAAACTGATAATAGGAATACATTTAATTAATTAATTAACTGTCCCAGCAAAATTTTAAGAAGTTAGTGGCAAAGCTCCAAATTTAAGGTTAATTTTTGTAAATCAATACTTTTACCATGCTTAGGTATATGTTAGCTGTCACTTTATTTGTGAGGCCTAGAGCTCACTATAGCAGACTTGATCTTAGACATAATTAATTAGTTAATTAGGATAAATCACCTTAATTGTAAATTGTAAGGTAGAATCAAATTAACGTAAATCTTTACTAAAATAATATTCTTAGTTTACATTAATTGTATAACCTACCCCCTTTGAATCACTATACTACTTTCAATGGAGTTTAGAATGAACCAAGTCAGTATTTAACCTACAGTTACTAATTAATGAACCTCCTAATCCTAATTTGATTCTTTTTAAATTGACTAAATTCAGGATTTTGTATTAAACCTCGTACACTTAACTGAATCAGCAAATTTAAAAATGATTTTGAGATTCGGCTATAATAATAAAAACAAATCCAAATCTTAAAAGTTCATCAATTTGTTTCTCAAACAGTAATTATGCTGGCGTCATAAAAATGGAGTTTTACTCTAGCATTTTAGATAATAAAGCCCTTACTTTCGAACTATTCCCTAATGACGAAGTAAAAACGCACAACCTAGAAATTAAGTGCACCTGCAGAACTAATGTCTCTGTGGCTTTTTACTGAAAATTTATTTTACGGCTTTTTTATTTTTCTATTTTATAGCAGCCTCTAATTAAAACTATGCATAATTAAATTCTCGTAACAATAAGATCCTTAAATGAATGCCATAAAGTAAAATGCCTTTTAATTGCCAAGAACACGAGCGTAGCTCACACTTGCTCCAATGTTCAATTGCCATCGATTGAAAAGGCCAGTAATCACATAAATAATTGCAAACAGTTTAAATAATTCCATTAATAAAAATCGATTATGGGTGTGCGAACTTGAGATTTTAAACTACTGTCAATATTTACTTAATAATTGCAAAATGAATGTTTTTCAAGAGGTTATTTTAGTGTTTTATGTTATCATTTTGGTTACTTCAAATTTTTGATTAATTTTGAGTGTTTCCGATAAGGGCGATGTAAAAATCCCATCCTATTATTGTATTTCTTACTTGCGTTAGGTATTTCAAATGCACGAGGATAAGGTTAGCACACACGTTAAAGTTCTTTAACTAATTATATTTCCTGTTTTAACTGTATCTGTTACAAAATTAGCTTTGATAAATGTAAAAACCACATAACCAGCTTTTATTTAAAGCAGACTCGGTATAACAAATGGAAACGATTAATTTTAAAGAAATATTATGACCGAAATTAAAAATTAAAATGTATTATGTCTTCCTAGAGAGACCTACATTTTGTTCCGCCGTATGCTAATAATTATTACATGTTAAGTCTTAAAATGATTACGTAATGCTGCATATTTAGAGTACTTTACAGGGTGTCCACCTTAATTCTGATCACATTAAGATGTTAAACAAAATTATAATAAACATCCTGTGCGTTAAGATTAAAAATTTTTTAAAATTGTGTGTTCTGCAATTCTTTTAAATTACAAATTTATGACTACCGCGGAAAGCAACTAAAGTATAATCATTTTCATGTAGCTCGTAAATATACCGACATTAGTTAGATCGCACTAAAAGCACATAAAATAGAGCGTTAGAATGGAGAATGTAAGATAGAGAGTGTTGCATTATTGCAGTATTTGCGGCTTGCTAAAAAGATATCTATCATAGCGTTTGTACGGTTCATTTTTAACGAAAGTGGCAATTTCAGTTTGAAAATAACAAGCCGAGTAAAAGCGGCACTCGCGGTTGAAGGGTTACAACGGGCAATAATATTTCAAATGCATATTTGTGGTTTGGACAGGGCTCGTGCAGCGCAAAATGCGGAAGCGGAAACTATGACGAAGTTCTGGGAAAAGTGCAAACCACGAATTGTGTATAAATCATTGAAAATTATGAGATAAAAAGTTTTAATGCCTTTACTACTTCTGAATATGTTTTACTGTTGGCTGGCGGTATTTCCACAGAAAGCCGCATTAACTGCTTCTAATGCACTTTATTAAATAAGGTTAATCTAATAGTCTTAAAATTTCAATTGAGCTGTAAATTTTGATAATCAAACCGCTCAACTTAATCCTAATTTAAAGAAGCCAAAATGTAGGAAAAGAACATTTAAAAATTTTAGATCGAACTTCGTGTACTGTGTACCAACACTAATTCCCACGTTAAATTAACTTTTGTAACTAATTATGAAACAGAACTTTGGACAGGAATGATGTGGAGTATAACTCAGCCTTATAACTATGACATAATTTATGAGCATTTCCGTTGAGCGCAGATGGAATTTGCCTTTCAATAAGTGCACTGTAGTACGTATTGTTGGAGTATCATGTACAAAGTGTTGTATGTCGAGGTAAAGAACCGTACGGAGAGGACGCGTGTATTTACGTGGGAAGTGGCGCTACATGAAGCACTTCAGGTGTCAAAGCACATCTTATCATTTTCTAATGCAAGCACGCATCCGTTTCGACAGTGTCAACGTGCAGCGCTTCATATTTTCTTAAAATCCAGCGGGACTGCTGCTACAGCCATAATAATGCAGCAGATCCCTTCCATAAATAGCCTTTCTTTCAATGTTAATGTACACCGCCTGTAAAGACGCAAGAGAATACGTAGGGGAAGAAAAAGAATAAGTAGAAGAAGGATGAGAAAACAAATGACGGGTGATAAGGAAGGAAATAGACAATTAGCAAAGATACAAAAATATAAACAAAAACAGTGAAAGGATAACCCTCAAGCTAGAAAGAAAAAAGGGGATGAATATAGATGCTAAGCTAGTTAGAAAAAGACAATAATAACCAGAAATTGTAGAAGAAAATATAGATTGCTATCATTACGGGGCCGTTGGAGGAAGAATCAGCAAAAGGAGGATTACTTAAAGAAGAACAAATGGAACAAAATCAGCGAAAGTAATCAAAGAAATATGGCAAGGAACAATACACAAACCTACTTACAATACGGGATTGGCTGTAAGAAGAGGATGCAGAAAATATGTAAGAGAAGAATAACTGAGGATAGGACAGAATAACAATATAAATGAAAAGCAGGAAAAAAAGGAAAAAGCGGATAAATACAAGAAAAAAAATGCAGGTAAAAACATCACCATCACTATCAGCAGCCTTTTTGGGCGTTGCCCTCTTCTCTACATAATTCTCCTCAACGCTAACACTGGGGACCTACAGTTTAGTGTCGGTCTTGAACGACAGAAAATTCAGAGGATAGCATTAAAATCCCACGGTTGCAAACCGGATTGGAATTGTGTGTGGTGGGTTGCAGCACAAGATTTTCATAAACTGCATAATAATGCTTGGGTATCAAACACAACCCACAATTAACGCTTTGCTCAGAAAGCGAGCCCTCTACCAACTGAGCTTCACACACATCAAACATAAGGGTGATTAAAAAGAACAAGAAATGCAGGAAGGGCGAGAAGTTAACAATGAGTATGGCGCTAATTAGCAAGCATGACGAAAACAACGTAGAAGAGAGGCTTGACGTTAAATAATACTCAAATACATATTGTATAAAGAACGGAGAAGAAACAATATGAATAAGATAATTCAGAAGAAGGAAAAAAACATGACCTAATATATTTAAATAGAACCAGAATATGCACAGGAGAAAGGATAATATGATTAAATAAAAAAGTAAATTTTAATTAAATGGGAGGAGAGAAACATAGAAAAATCGAATGGGTACAAGTAATGAAAATACAAGAAAAAATGAATACACGAAGTGTAAAAAAATGTAAAAATAAAGACAAGGATCACTAAAGAAATGAGGAAGCACAAAACTACAAAACAGGTTACGTGAAATAAACAGATAAAAATGAGATATAAGAAGCAGAGAAGGAAAACCAGTAAGAAAATTTAAATGAAAAAAATCAAGGCAATATTGTAAAGCAGAAGAAGAAGATAAGGGACGAAAAGGAATACAATCAAAGAACGAGGAATTGTGAAAAAAAAGGTAATGAAGAGCATGAAGTAGAGAGAAAGCAGTAGTGTGAACGATACCCTTTTTAAGTATCGATATAACGATACCGATATTTTATAGCAAAAGTATCGCGACACCGATACTCGATACTGTTTTTAGAAAATATCGCTATACTATTAGCGATACTTTCCCATTGGGAAATTAAACATTAAATTTTGCGCTTTGGCGTGGACCAAAGTTCAAATTTAACAAATTTTTCACAACAGCGTGCTTAAAAGACATTTGTTACAGATTAAAATATTTTAAGAAACTTGGCAATAAAATAAAGTAATTAGTATTGTTATTGTTAATCCGCTCAATGTGGAAAGGATAAACACCTTCACATACAGTCTCGGGGTTTTACGTTTTACCCAATATTTACATTCCTACCTATAGTATGTCCCAGACTTAAAATTCAGTATAGGGGTAGCATAGGGCAATGTAATTCTTATGGAGAAATTTTACACGGCGTTGCCACTTTTCTTTTACTTGCGACTATTCTTGAAGCAATCTTTTGGTGCTGAATTTCAGGGGTCCTCAAACAGTTGCTCATTGAAAGTAAAGAATTTATTTCTACATATTGGACGTAAATAAGCATTCAATAGATATTAGTATAATTATAATAATTAGGGTATCTCAAAATCCTAATAGTTTGGGTATTTACAGTGCATTCAAGCGTAAAACTAAATTATTGCTCCTAAAGGCTTAAATATCAAATCAAATACCTAATATTTTGTATACTAACGATACGAATTAATCGGTTATTTTAGCACGTTTAAAAACATTTATGAGAACCCTATACTTGTTACATTTATTGTTACTTAAAGTTTACACATACAATATTGAAAAAATAATTAAACAAATTTAGCTCAAAAGTAGGAGGTTGTTTTAAAACTGGTACCTATACAAAATATCTGGATAGTTTATACACTAACCAAATTTACGTATTAGTTGTAACATATATAAGATCATATTATATATTAGTATAAAATCTAGTGCAATTAAAGTGATAAATACTGCTGTTAAGTTTAAGTTGAAACTTATTAATTATTAATGCAATAAAGTTCGTACAATTAAATTGAAAAGGTCCTAAACTAATAAGAGTTCCGTTTAACACCAGTCCATTGATTGCGAGCTGTCGGAGTACCCACTGGTAAAAGAACGAAATATTGCGTGTAATCCCTTCTAATGCCAGCTGTTATGTTTAAGTTAAGAGGATTAGAAGTTATATAAAATTTAAAGTTTTCGTTGATATTAAGAAACCAATCGAGGAATACGTCTGGCAACATCACTGTTCATAAGAGCAATACTGAATTTTAATTGTGGCATAGACTATAGTATCATAGGCAAATATTTGCCTATGCTAGTATCTAAAACGATTGGCAGGTTTAGGAATAGGCATTACCTATTTATTTTGATTTTCTAGAGTGTTCCAGCAAAATTGTATCGCCAAAGTATCGCAAATCCGCGATACTCGATAATTAAGAAGTACCGCGATATCGATACTCAAAAACTATCACGATAGTTCAGAAAAAGGAAGAGATGAAAACAAGAAGAAGATTATAAAAGAACCAACAATGGTGTGGACAAACAGTAGGAAAGATGTTATGAAGTAGGCAGATATAATGCATAATTAAAACGATAAGGCAATTCGTAATTTTAGCAGGAAGAACGCCATGAATTACCCCATAATAAACAAGATAGAGGGGCAAAGAGGAAGGTGAATTAGAAAAATTAAAAAAGATATAAAGATCAACATAATAAAAAGAATGCAGAAAACGCGAAAAAATAACAAAGATGAAAGGAAAAAGGAGAAAAAGGAATTATATTAGTAAATGTAGCACTAAAATAGAGGCATTCGAAATGAAAATCCGTAGTTGCAATGGAAGAAATGGGATAAAGTAGAACAAAAAGATAAAGACGAGAAATCAGAAGAAACATCAGTAGTATGAAAAAATAAGCTGGTAGTGATTAACGAAAAAAGGAAAAACTTTAAAAAGAATCAGATCTTCAGTAACTCTTGCTAAAGAAAAACCACGGATGATGTCCCAGAGAAGCCAATGAAGATAATTCGAAAATAATTTACAAGCAAAGAAAATGAAGCTGAATTGACTTCTGTGGACATCAACAATATCAGAAAAAATATGTACAAATCTAGAAGGGGAATGTTGCCATCATTATCAAAATCACTCGATGATGTCCATGATGTTTTGGATGCGATGGAAATAAAAACAAACCGTAGTGAAGAATTTTTGTTGAAAAACGACAGGCACAATAATATAGTTATTTTTGCATGCGTCGCGAATCTCCAGTTCTTAAGCAAATGTCAATCTGTGTATGTGGATGGTACATTTCAGTACTGCACAAAGTATTTTACTCAACTTTTCACCATTCATGTTGTATACAATAGTATATGTTATATTCCATTGGCATTCTGTTTGCTAAAAGATAAAACAACGAAATCATATACCATCGCTTTTGAGTATGTACGGGATTTATGTAAGGAACAAACTAACTCAGATTTCCAACCAAATAGTTTTACTGTGGACTTTGAAGTCGCTATACATAATTCAATTTTAAATGTTTGACAATCAGCTGAAATCTTTGGTTGTCGCTTCCACTTAGGCCAAGCGTGGTATCGAAAAATTCAGAAACTTGGTTTAAGTTCTGAATACAGCGATTCAACGTCTGATATGGGGAAATGGTTAACCCATTTATTTGGGCTCTCCTTTCCTCAGCTTCACGAAGTTGACGAAATTTTTGACATTAAGATGGCCGAAGATAGGCCTACTGACGAAAGGATTACAAAGCTATGCGATTACTTAGTTGAAACACACATAGATGAAAATTCAAAGTTTCTGCCTCAAACGTGGCCTTCACGAAGAGCTTGCCTTTTAAAAATCACGAATGCCTGTGAATATTTTCATTCTAAATTCAACGAGACGTTCTATGCCAGTCACTCTCAAATTTTTAGATTTGTTAAAGCTCTAACTGATTTCCAATTAAGTTCGTATGTAAAAATTCGCAGTGCAAAAAAAAGTGTAACTCCACGTCGCAAAACCACGTCCATTAAAAAAATGGGTTTTATACAGGAACAAATTTCTTTATTGGACGATAACTTGAATTCCAAAAATTTGTATACATTTCTCAAAGCTGTGTCATATCATAATAGACCATCCAAATGTAAACCCAAATAATTTTGTTATTAATGTTATGTATCATAATGGTTTTACGATTTACACCAATAATAAATATTTTAGCACAATATTTTGATTGTTTCTTCCTTTCCTACAACTGAGGGTAGATTTCTTACATAAACGTATTTATTTTAAGTAGCATTGTAAGGATTACGTAAAGGTACGGTTTCTATTTCTATTTCTATTTCTAAATTGACAGGGCCCAGATGTGCAGCACTCAGACCTTTTGATCCATTGTGCATCCTGTCTGTTGCGTGCCTCATTAGAGCAGATCCGACCTTTTGATGAAGGCCAGGATCTGTCTCAGTGGGGCTCTTCGAATGTCCTCAGGTTCTGGAAACCAGACCCCAAAGACCCTGAATCTGAGAGTGGCAAGCGCGGCACACCGACAGAGTACATGAATGGAGGTTTCTTCTTCTGTTTTACACTTCCGACAGAGGGCATCGTTTCTGATTCCCAATGTGGTAAGGTGTTTGTTCAAATGGCCATGGCCTGTGAAGAGGCCTACTATGGCCTTGATGTCTTTCCTCCCCAGATTTAATAGGAAGTCTGTTTCCTTTGGGCTGGTCCTTCTATGAGAAGTCTCGCTTGCCTAAACGGTTGTTGTTTCCACCTTTGGACATGCTGATTTCTCAGTCTGTCCTGTATAGTGGCCTTAATTGAGCTTTGAGGTACGCCCACTGCTGGTTCGGGTCCCTAGAGGTGCTCCAAGGCCCATCCGGGCCAGCCGATCAGCGTGTTCATTACCCTCAAACCCACTGTGTCTCGGTATCCAACACAGCGCCAATCTGACGTTACGCTGCGCCATCGCCTGTAGTTTTTCCCAGCATTCTAATACCAACCGCGAGGTTTTCTTAGGATTGCTGAGCGATTAAAGGACCGCTTGGCTGTCTGAGTATATCGTGATGGGCAAATTTTGGTATGCCCTACGAGTACATTCATCAGCGCATTCGGAGATAGCTACAACTTCCTCCTGAAACACTGACGTATGAGTCCCCAATGGTGTAGATAGTTCTACTCTTGGGGACTGTCCAAATATGCCTGCTCCAGTTCCGCCTGCCATTTTGGATCTATCTGTAAACCAGATTAGTCCCGTATTGGCAAGTAGATCCTGGGAATTTTCTTCCCATTCCTCTTTGGTGGGAATGTTGATTTCGAAGTTTCTGTCGAACGTATACCTTGGTACCATGCGGTCTACCCCCATGCAGCAGATCTCTGGTGCAGTGGATAGTATCCCGCAATGCCCCATGTTATAGCCCACGTCCTTCCATAAGTTTAATTGCTTTACTCTACAGGCCGCTAGGAGTGCCTCCGACTTCACTGCCATTGGCAGTGCTGGGAGCCCTATTAGCGCCTCGAGAGCTGCTGTTGGTGTTGTTCGAAGTGCACTCGTAATGCCCAGACAGGCCAAACGCTGCACTCGATTGAGGATTGTTCCCAGTCTTTGTGTATCTGCGCCTTTCCACCAGATAAGCGCTGCATACGTGATGATGGGTCTTACCATGGTTATGTACATCCAGTGTACTACCTTTGGTTTGAACCCCCAGGTTGTGCCAAAGGCATGTCTGAAAATCCGAAAAGGTTGCAGTTGCCTTCCTTGCTCTTTCCTCTACATGGTATCTCCAAGTAAGTCTCTGGTCAAGTATGACGCCCAGATATTTTACTTTGGAGTCCCAGGTTAGGGGAGTGTTGTATAAGCTAAGGGCCCTTTCTTGTAGGTTCCTTCTTTTGGTAAAGAGCACTGCTTTGGTCTTCGTTGGGTTGACCGTCAGCGAGTGCTCTCTGCACCAGCATTCTACGGTGTTCAGTCCATGTTAAGCAATCTTTAGGAATGTCCCGTGGAATTTACCAGTGGCCAAGATTACTACATCATCCCCGTAACCTTGAGTATAACGACCTTGATTGTTTAGGTCAGTGATCAAGCTGTTTACTACCAAGTTCCACAGCAGGGGAGAGAGTACTCCCTCCTGCGGGCATCCTCTGGTAGCATAGGCTGTCTTACTTCCATCGTGGATGGTGACCTTGATAGTTCGCGACTGGAGCAGGTTTTTGATCCACTTTATGATCGTGTTGTCAAACCCCCTCTCCGTTGCCGCAGCGCACATCGAGTTGTAGGAGGCATTGTCAAACGCCCCCTCTATGTCTAAAAAGATTCCGAGGGCTATCTCTTTGTGGAGCAGCGCCTTCTCGATCCTGTACACTAGTTCATGAAGTGCTGTTTCCACAGATTTTCCTGGTTGATATGCATGTTGGTTCGGATGCAGCGGTTTACAATTTCGTCTAGCAACTCAATTCTATGCATAAGACCACCAAACAATTTACCTGCTCACAAACCCTTGACCGTCTCGCAACTGGCCTACATCCATTGACAGAAGAAAGTCATCACCATTTTGTCTATAGTCTGTGAGATGTTGCAGAGATAAGCCATTCGCATTCGCATTTTTATTCATTAAATAAGAGACGAGGAATCCATTGCGAATAAACTTTGCTGTAATCCAGATTACGAACAATACTATGGACAAATCCTACACTCGCACCAACAATTTCTGAAATTTCTCTAATTGAAATTCGACGATTTTGTCTAATAATGCCTTCCTCATATGGCATATTGTTTTCTGTTAATGCAGTACACCGTACACCTGGTCGTGGCTCATCCATAGTCTCCTCTTCTGCATTCTTAAATTTTCGGCACCATTTTTTCACATTCGCGTATGAAACTGCAATGGCTGCACACCCTCAGCGCATAAAAATTGTAGGACCGCACGCTGATCAAACTTGGACGGCTTTTCAACAAGAAACGCTATTTCAAAATCGAAGTTTTAAAAGTCAGAATGCAATTCCAACGCCAAAAACTTATTAATGTGTTACTTACAAACACTACTAACATTAACAAACGTCATTTGAATAAATGAAAAAGTTGATCAAAGGGAGGTTCAGTTGAACAAGCCTCGTATATCAATGTAATAGCCAATGTCTGATGCTAAGAGACGGCACTCTAGTTTGTGATTAATTAACGAAGAAGAATTGTATAAATAAACAGAACTTGTAGAAAAAAAACTATAGAAGACTATACAGTAAGAGGAAATATACTAACACGAAAAACTCAGATAAAATTGGGCATAGGACGACTGGAAGGAGAAGAATACAAGGAACGCTATTGAGGACGAGGATGAAACGGGGGGATGTTCAGTGCAAGGAGAAGTGAAGCTAAGAAAAGAAATAGGAAAGACGAAATTAAGAAGAACATTCCCAAATGAGGCAAATAAAATGTTGTTGGTTAGCTTTTCCATTTTTTTCTATGTTATAAATATGTATTTCATAATGTTTGTCTTAAATGAAGAAATATATTAATTCAGGTATTTACAGCTGTAAAGTTCAGCCTCTGCATGATGTTTTTTTATCTCCTAAAACCTAAGATGTTAACAAAGCGATTTTATTTACGTTTGGCATAATCGTGGTTTCAAAGT
Source organism: Limonius californicus (assembly GCA_014611495.1). Lineage (NCBI taxonomy): Eukaryota > Metazoa > Arthropoda > Insecta > Coleoptera > Elateridae > Limonius > Limonius californicus. The sequence continues at coordinate 23,270 of JABXWE010001259.1, forward strand.
TATGTTATCTGCAAACCTTCTGGGAACCGTGAAGATGGCGTTCGTCTTCCCACGAGGAGGACGACGTTGACCTGCGTGTCGTCGAAGATGATCAAGACATCGACTACTTAAAGAAATGGTGATGTTACTCACCAGATTTGTTCATCATGGGCGTACCATTGAATTAAATACAAAAATCACACATGTAGATGCATATACTTAAAGTTAATTGTTGATAACAAAAATACCAACTATTTGTGGGTGCCTAAGATAAATCAAAGAGAACAATTTTTTCATTTTCTGAAACGTTTAAGTTAAACTGATTAAAATGGTAGTACGCCTCTGGTGAGCAACCTGGGCCGATCTTGGTTTGTTCCATGATATCTCCTAACGTATGATATGTGCAATATCCGAACAAAATCTTAGTTGGTGAGCATGTTCAAAGAGAATTGCCAATAAAATCGAACGCCTGTTAGATAGCGCTGTCTTCATGTTCGATTTCCGAGCCGGCAAAAAATTAAATTGCTGGAATTCTCGAGACGAAACGGCGATTACGCAAACCTAAGATAAGCCTGAAAATTACAAGAAAGACGAATTGTATTCAGATTGCCATCAATTCTGAGCGACACTTTAATTATTATTTTTATCGAATTACAGTAAGTGCAGTAAAAGAAACGCTGACCCGAAGCAATAAACCCATTTGCTTTTCAATAAACCAGGCAAATCTCCAACATCTGTTAGGCAATTATTAATATTATTCGCGGCACACAAATGTGTTGAACGAGGAATCAGATGGTAGATGAATTTTCGCTTTGCGAATAAAAAGCGGATTTCTTTCGGCTTTTACGTAAATTTTAATTAGATATGACCAACTGTAACTGATGTAAGCGGGCCAGCCCACGGTTGAAGATTTATTACATTTTTGCCCAGAGGAATTTTAATAAATGTGGTTTTTAGTTGGGAAAGCAACCTTGTCCCGAATATAGAAAATTTCACTCTTGATAAGCAATAATAGTGTCAACATGTGGCAGAAATGTGGAAAAGTAACTTTCCAATTTTACAGGAGAAAAATGCGATGAGATCAATGAATTTTCTGATGTTAATATGTTGATCAAAAAAAGGAACTTATAAGGCTCGTAAAAACGCCTCAATGGCTTTTAATTGCAACCAATATAAATCACAAAGTACCTACAGATAAGCACACCACGCAAAAGAACGAGAATCACTTAAACGTTCCAAAGAAACTCATAAAAACATCACTTAAAGCCATTGTTGTAGAAGAAAGGAACAATACATTGAACGTGGACAATTACAGAATACAAAACGTTCAACAGTCTTTGCTTCACTTACTATATTTTATACAAAGGTCGCAAAAAGTTTGTTAATAAGCGTTCTTTGGTGAATTCTCAACGGTTCGACACTAAAATCTCAAATGAGCTTTTTGCTCTTCATTCTCATTTTCCACTCTTGCACGCAATCAATTGAACTCGAGCTCGATTAAAGCTTAAACCGCCAATGGTTAGTTAATTCATTCTGATTGCGATGCAACGCTGCATTGCCTTTAAAGTTGTTACCTTCTCAATCGTCCTGTATATTTACGCGTGAAAATGAAAAATAAGTATATTTAATCACTTCTCCTCTAATCTACAGAATGGGTTTGAAAGTGTGGAAAACGTTAAACGATTTTTCAGCTTCTGTTCAAACATAATGGTGATGTAATATTCGACCTTATACCAAGTGTTAATAAAAGCTTAGATACCTCTGTTTTTGTAATTATAAATGTAATATATCTCTACTACTTTCTTAATTAGCCTTACTAGTAATGTTTCTGTAGTTTTGATGGGAGATGTTTATGTTAAAGTATAATAAGACGTAATATAATAAGAGTAAATTGTTGAATATTCGTCTCCTTATTATGTAACCCTAAAGCCAAACATCACAATTAAGAATACCTTAATAATAAGGTTAATAAAATCAATAAGTTATGAAGACCTAAGCACTTTATAAACGGAACGATTAATGTGTTTTTTTTTTGACTAGCAACACCGTGTAAAAATTATTTATAGACGCTAAGTTTGGGAAGCTCTGCCATAAGATTTATAGCAAACCTTAATTTGTATAAATCGGTTTTCATATTAAATAGTAAATGGTAATAAATATGATGTTAGAAAATGACGTATTTTTATTAATAAATTAAATAGACTAATATCAGTATTATTATTTTATAGTTATTATTTTTGCATTAATAATTTTTTTGTAGACGTGTTGTTAAAAAAATTATTGGACAATTTTAGTGAGCTTGGAATAGTATCTTGTTATCTAATTTTGTTTTATATGTTGCTTTAGGAACTAGAAAGCAAAATATTATTTTCCTTAAACTATTATATGGTTTATCAGAAAATTTAATTTACCAAACATCGTTACATCTATTACAAATGAAATACCACATTTTTGAAATGTGGAAATGGAAAAGCTCGGTCTCCTTGAACTATCCTAAGCTTTGATAAAAATTTAATTTGCCAAAATAGAATTTTTAACTACAAATGAGTTGAAAATTAAAATGTCCTTCAAATATTCTATGGTTTATAAGCAAATTACATTTGCAAAGCACGCTGTGTACAAATAAACATGAAAACCCCAATGAAATTGAAGTATTGTATTCTTATTTGAAATTTGAATATGCGATATCAAACTGAAAATCCCGGTAACTTTGAAAGATGATAAGTATCTTGTATTTTATTAAAAAATACTATGGCGTTTAACAATGAGTAAATCTCAGTGAGTCTAAATTATAAATAGGTTTATTTAAAATGTTAACTTGCAAAGTGCTGTCTAAAAACAAATACATTTAAAAATTTCTGTGGCCTTGAAATACTACAAGAATTATTAAATATTTTTATTTCTTTCTGAACTAAAACAAAAATTTCAGTAGGTTTGGGCGCAATATTTATGTTAATACTAATCAATATTTTGCCTATGTTGTTTGATTTTATCCTGACCTGGAACCATAAAGTTTGATGTTTTTGGGAAAATCCGGATAATCAATACATTTAAATTTAGCAACGTATTGTTCAATCAACCGCAACAAATAATTAATAATGCATAATTCTCTGCTTTGGAACTTCTGTGCTAAACCATATATTTTAATTAGATATTAAAAAAGTTAAAACTAGAGAAATATAAACTTAATCAAATTAAAATGGTGCATGTGCTAGTATTTTAGGCAAATTATATAGAAAACATACAGATTATGCGTTTTTCAAAGATTTTCAGCAAAAAAATAAATAAGATACATGAAACGGTTGACTATCAGATTATATGGAACATCATAATCACTGATATAATTGAATTCAGCGTTTCCTGATAATATTATCCAATTAAATTGTAACATAAACCTGAGTTTGTTGGTAAATAAATAAAGGCTCGAAAAGAAATAATTTTAAAAATTATGCTCCACCATAATGTCACCAATAAAATGTTTGTGGATAATTCTGTTCTGTGTCGTCAGCTTAAGGTTTTTTAACATTCTAAATGTTTTTTATGAAAGGTAGAACGATGATTCATACTATTGGGACTCCGTACACGCAGTTTCGTAGAACCAAGCTGCGGCGAGATAATCGTACTGTACTAGAATTGAAGCAAGGATAGTAAGATGTTGTTCCGTATATCAGAACCTGACGCTGGCGAGGAAAAACCTCCAAGTTATTTTCCCAAAATGATTACTATGATAGAATACTAAAATAATTGATAGTCAAACTCTGAAATCAGAAACGGCTCCCAAAGAAAAAGAACTCTTATATATTGTTGTGTATCTTTCTGCAGAAATTAATTAAATAACTACTAACGGTTGTAATTATAACGTTAGTCGGGGCAAATAAAATAAAGTGCATGGTTAAACCTACACATTGGGCGCTATAAAATAATATTAAATTCTTAATCAACATATCCTTCTCTAGATGAATGTCCAAAATAAACAAGTTCATAAATTGTTTAACCTTTAGAATCCCAAAATAATCATATTACGAGGAATCCCGAAATGGGTCATTGATGACCCTATATTTATTTGTCTTTTTTATGCATTTTAAAATTTTAGAATAATGTTTTTCGTATTGCATAGAACTTTATTAACGCAAAAAGAAGAGGATATTATATTATAAAAATAATAACAATGACTAAAACATGTGTAAATTCTAATATATGTATTTTTGAATTGCTGCCGTCTGGAATCTGGAATTTGGAACCTAAAAACAAAAAGAAACAAAATATTAAGTACAATACAGTGTAGGTGGATTTAATATTTTACCTTTATTCCCCGTCGTCATCCCTCTTGCATCTAAGGCAAACAATAATGGTTGTTTTTTCTGTGAGCACGCTGCCATGATCCCGACAAGTGTATCTTGTACACTCTTTGCACTTTGTGTAGTGTTTGTTGTCATTGCCTCGACACATGTGACAACGACCTCGTTTCCTAGTGGCGGTGTTTCTTCTTGTGTTTTTTGAGTGTTCTACCGGTGCTTTCAATTGAAGAACACACTGCTTTTGAAAACCCTCTTCCATCTTCCAAAATGTGGGCCGTACGCCTTGAAATATGTTCATCCACCAAAGCCATTCCTAGCTCTTGTTGAAAGTTCTTTCGTCGCTTTTTCAGCGCCACTTGTTTATTCCAGTCGGGGATTTTTGTTATCCATATAACAAAGGCATTACAGCATGCCACATCTATATAGTTCATAAAAATACGAAATGGCCATCTCCTGATGCTTCTTTTGCAAGAATATTCTCTAACCAGCTTGTCGAGTACATCGACACCGCTTTTTGTGTGGTTGTATCAAAGGATAATTTCTGGTTTGAACTTTTCTTCTTCTCCTGCTATTTCGTGCTCATGATGTGCGCTTGACAAAAGTACTACAAATTTTCGTGGTTTCATAATATATGATACTAAAGTAAGATCTTCGGTGAAAAGAAATTCAGAAGAATGCAATGCTCGAGATTTTATATCAATTAGGCTCTTTTTTAAATCCTTGCGATTTTTCCGTACTGTTCCTACTACAGTCAAGTTTTTTGCCAACAATTCTTCTGCAAGAGATATATCTGTGAAGAAATTGTCCCATGTAATATTACGTCCGCTGCCATACCAATGATTCACTAATGTCTTTACAAACCTAGGTCCTTAATTGATTTCGTTCTACCTCATTCCCTTTTTTTCCAGTATAAACCTCGAAATTGCAACAGTAAAAATTTTCAGAGTCACAAAGAGCCCACACTTTTATTCCATACTTTCCAGATTTGCTAGGAATGTAAACTCTAAATGGACACCTACCTTTGAATGACACAAGTTGTTCGTCGACCGTCCCATTATTAGAAGGAACATAAGAATTTCGACAATTGTTCACAAAAGTGGTTGTAATTTCACGAATAGGTGCAAGTTTATCATCCTTTTTTCTTTCAACTCTTGTTGTTAGATCATCAAAGCGTATGAATCTCACTATGTCCATAAACCTATTTCTGCTCATTGTGGCTTGATAAATAGGCCTACTCAAAGATTGGTTGAATGTGGACCACAAATTGTGTGGATCTTCACGTGATTCCCTAAAGCGACCGGTCAAAATTAGAATCCCCAGAAAACCATAAACTTCTGTAGCATCTACCTTCTCCCAAGCGTTCATTTTGGCCTCATGTTCATTATTGTATTTATCGATGTATGCAGATGCCTTCTGATTCGTGTACAAATCAATTTGTTCTATAATTTCATCAGACATAAATAATTTGAAACAGTCCAAAATTGAAGTAACACTTTTGCTTTTATAAGTTAGACCTTTTTTGTTTTTAAGTAAATCAGCTGGTCTAACCTTCCTAGCTTTGGGTGCAACGTATCTCCAATGGCGACCAAAAGCATGTGCCCCTCGAACCTGCGGACCATCTGTAGGTTGATCTTCTGTTTCATCATTCTCCAAGGAGTCCGAGGATAAAGGTTGCTCTGCTTCATATACACTTTCAGGAATATTACCCACGTTTTCTTCTAAAACATCTTCGTCTGAGGGCACATCACTAAACACTTCATTCATTTCCAATTCCTTATCACCTTCATCATCTGAATCTTCCATTTAGGGCCTGCCAAAGCTCTTGATCTGTCAATGGCCGTTTAGAATCCATGGCGACAATAACAGCTGACAGATTGTGACTAAATAAGTAATCAAGAACGAAATGACACGATATTGTGCAATGTATATCTGCGCAATTGCGCAGACGCTACCGAAAATCCTATTAAAAATCAGTGCAACATCAACGCCCGAAACGGGTCAGTCATGACCCAAATATATAAATCTGCTATAAATCGCAAGGCGACAAATAAAAATTATATCCAACCAATCCATAAGTCGTAGAATACATACATAGGAGCATATCCAAAAGGATGTAGCACAAGAAAAATTTTTCGGAGAATTATGGCGAAAAATGTATTTTTCGGGTCACTCGAGACCCAGTTTCGGGCTTCTGAAGGTTAACCAACACGAAATCAAATAAAATTGCACCAACCTTTTTGCAGATCTCAGGGTCGCTGTTATAATTGGTCGAACTGTATAATCTCGTGTACCTGGCAACAAACCAAGTACACACACAAAGAAAACATTGAGAAAATCAAGAAAATTATGATATAGAAATTAGTTAGCAAAAATTCATTTCAAAATTATTAGGGCTTTCCCTTAAATGACACAAAATGCTATTCAAATTGGTAATCCAACATAAACATAATGAAAAACCAATTAATATTTTATTTATTCTTCCAAATATTTATTTTTATCGTTCAAAAAACATCCACCTTATTATTCGCTCATGTGACCGCAAGCTCTGATGTACTCCACTCCTGCTTTGAAGTTTGAAATCAACCAGCTTTGGCGCGACTGGTCCTTTAGCGCGTGGTGGATTCTCACCTACAAAAACTGCGAACTCGTGGTTCAAGGGTTTGTTAAACGAAATTAGTGCAGTTAATTGTTGTCTGTTTGTATCCAAATCTCGGCCACACGTCAGTAAATTCACAATACTTCTTTCCAATCAGGATACACAATTAATTGTTCATAAAACTTGTAGGAGTAATATTAAGGTCTTAACCTTTAAATTGTTTCAAGGTAAAATTTCGTATTGTAGTTTCTTCTTGTAATTTAATTCTTTTATTTCATTGCTTTGAAGTACTTTCTTTTATTTATTAATTTATATATAATTACTTTTAATTATTTCTTGTAGATTCCAAATTCTCCACAAGTGACATTAACATTTGTGGCAACTTGTCAACTTGTTAAATAAAATAGAAATTCAGCCCATCAGCAAAAATGAGTGATAAAAAATTGAAAAATGACTGACGCTAACTTCCCATTGTCCGACAAAATTCGAATTTTTCGGAGAGTTTTCATAAATCTCGGCCGTAAGTGAAAAAAAAACACTTTGAATACGTAAACAAATATTAACACATTTATTTTAATTCAAAAACACTAACTTATAAGCACCAAATACAGATTTAGCGGAGCTGCAAATATAGCGTGCTTTTGGCTTTAATATCTTATAGCAACCAATTTGCTTTTTAAGGCAAACTTCATCCTTTTTAGTTACCTAGTAACCCAATACATGTAAACAAATTTTATGGTGTCCCCAAAGGGCTCAACCAATCACGATAAAGCATTAAAATTGGCAAAATTAATTAGGAAAATCTATAAAGTACTATAAAATTCTTATCACTAATAGTACAACAACAGGAAAATCACCAATGTGTTCCTTACAAAATTGCAAAAATATCGATATCTCACTCGGCATATTTTTGATAATGCATTTGATAACAGACAAATAATTTTACATTAAACTATAAATAAATTATTAAAAACAACTTCAATGTTAATCAAAATTTAACACAAAGCTTCTTCACACACATAAGGACATTACTACAAACATATTTTTTCTTCAAACGTCAGTAAATCTGTCATTTTTCGACTGTGTAGGCGACCGTAAAGTTTCATTTTTCCTCCGCCGGAGCTTTAGTTTTCACTTTCCCGCCAGCGGAGGGAAAAGTGTTATCATAGCAACATAGATAGAAACAAGAAAACAAGCGTCTATAAATCACTAATTTAGAAACTAATTGGTTATTATTTAAGTGAACTTACTCGATAAAACTGCTTATCAATTCGGAATTAAAACGCAACCGGAGACGCAATAATTGTAAAAAATAAATTAATATTGTTGACAGTGTCCACTGACAGCTTTATGTTACATTACTATAGCAACAACCTGTGCCTACTCACCGACACCGGTCTAAACCGCCTTGCGAACCCAATTATGTTTAAAAATTATTACTATCAAAAAGAGACGTTTTTGCATTAATTTGTCGACATTTGAAGAAAAAACAGCATATTTTATTTGGAGGAAAAGTTACTTTTCATGACTTGCTCTCTATTACCAGCCTCACTCCGTTCGGCTGTTAAACACGAGCGCGTCATGAAAAGTATCACTTTTCCTCCATATAAAATAATATACTATTTCTCAAAAGAAAAGTATTAAAATCACAAATTTACATTTTAGTATATAGCAGTCCAAATTAGTACATTATTACTAATATTTGTTAACTTACAGTTCAAGAATGCACAAATAAGGTTGGAACGTATCCTCTATGCCTTTCTGAAGATGAATATGAAAAAATAACCAACTTTACTACTTAGGAACCAAGCTAGACAGCATTCGAAGCTAAAACCAAATGCTCGGAACTACTAATTTACATCGTATTTGATTTATATGTGGTGAAACAACCTATTTCCTTATAGGGTAGCTTAATATAGATAAGATATCTCAATTAGAGCATGTTGTAACACAGTAATATATTTTGCGTAAATCTCTAGAATAATAAAAAGAATTAGATCAGAATTTAATTTAGATTCCAAAAAGTTCGGAATACCGTAACAGCTTTTATTGCAAAAATACATATTATTCAGCGATTTGATAAATAGCTAAAACTATACAGGATGTCTCTTTATCCATTAGGCCGACTAGGCCCAGAGCCTAGGGCCTACACTATTTCACTTAAGAAAATGAGAAAATATCGGACACACCAGCCTCTAGAAATAACAGTACCTTAACACGGCCCTGGGTGGGCCAGTTAAGTTCTTCCCCCTTAAAAGTAGTTGACGCAACCCCACATACACATAACGTAGCAATCAGAATCCTTCATACTTTTATTTACTTAAATTGATCAGTGTGTCTACTTATGGCAATACGTCGAGCTTTCAATTTACTTAGATTTTAAGCAAGATATTTTTAAATAAGGAAAAGACGGATTTGTTGTTTATTTTCGGTAAACGCGGCTGCAGCCTGCAATTTACATATATGAGGAGCTATCGAGCTAGCAGTCCACGCCTGAAAAATATTTAGACGCCTTGAACCGTCTCTAAGAAACGAAGGTAAATTTGTTAATTCCAGAAGATTACGATCATGAAAAATGAACTACCAGTGTTAGAGGCAATGGATAAGAATATCCGTGTAAGTCAAAGAGATCTACGTGCGAACGTGGGTAATAGTAGACCTTAAGTTAAAATAATTCTGAAAGTATATGTATTTCATCCTGTAACGATTTCCGCGCCTAATTGAAGGCAACCCTTATTACATATTTAGTTATTCACATGCTTATAGCACTTATTAATATTTCGAAGTTACGTTTCTGTCAAGACGACGCAGTGCGGGTTTGAGTTTCAAAAGTTGGGGGGAAGGAGATTCTAAACGACAGAGTTCCATAATTAGGACAGTGAGTTGAGTATTGTCGGTCTTACCGGAAGTATATTCGTGATTAGTAATCTAAATATTATTTAATCGTTTATCGATTGGGAATTCATTTTCCGCTTTGAGATTTACTAGACATAGGAGCTCATTTCCCATAGTTGAAGGGAAGCAAAACTCCAGTAATTTAATTTTCCAAATTTAGAATTTACTCCGGTCAAGAAGACTTTTTTGGTGTTATGCCAGTATCCATCAACTTATGAGATAATTATTGACAGAAAATTTTTGTCTTGTCTTAATTTCCAGAACCTTAATTACAATCTCCGATATATTAATTTAGGCAAAATTCATGCGGCAGGAAGTCCCGTAATTAAAGCGACACAGTGGAAAAATTCTACATTCATACGTATTGTTTAAACTGATACGCTGTCATGGACGAATAACCTTGGGAAGGTTTTTCCCGAACCGAGTGGACGCTTGGGGCTATAGATAAGGAGTCTGGTGCACGGTTGCGCTGATAGCCATTACATCTTGAAAAGGGAAGTGCATTTAAATCATACATTTTAAAAATTGTATAACATTGCCTTGTTGTTTACGATTTCATTGCCGTTATTTAAGAATTAATTTAGTATTTGATTTGGTGTCACTGAATTGTGTCATTGGGGGTTTAATTGGGGATATGTGTACATAGGAAATACTATTGTAATAGTCCATTTATTAGAGGAAACAATTTTGCGTAAATCATATATACAGGGTACTCCGATAGTGGGATGATATTGCGTTTTCAAGAGTTCACAGCTTCACCTTTTTTTTTATTTCTAGATCGTTTTGATCACGCATGAATTCGTTACGCGGAGGCTTCCTACGTTAATGAACGCGTTAAAAATTTAATAGTATCTTATTCTAGTAGCGCAATAAATGTCCTTAAAATTGTTTGAGTCTCGCCCCATTTAAGATTATTTATGTTAAGTTCCATAGACGTAAAATTGGGACAGCTAATTTATTTTACTTTGTATAGAAGTATTATAATTGTGGGTTTTTTTATTAATTAAAAAGAGTTTTGGTTGAAACTTGTCTTTTCTTTTACGAATTATCTGGAATTAAGTTTACAAAAAGGACAGATAGGAGATATAAAGGTAGGTGATTATCTATCTTGGGGTCCGACTTCCCATTTACCACCTCGGACGATGTTAGTAAATTATAAGTCGGTGGGGCCTATAAATTAATTGTTGGAACCTACTCCTTCTTCGATTGGGTTTCCGGGATACTAACATTTGTCAATTTGTTAATTTTCTGCCTAAACAGTGGCATAGTTACGAGGTTGTTTTTGCAATTCAACTAATTTTTGTATGTAGTAAAGATTATAGGCGTTACAATACCTATCAAGTAACTTTGGTGCACGAACTGCATGAAAATGGCCCTCGAAGAAGATTACAATTTTGGCATTTCTTTCAGAATCAAGTGCTTTTGGATCTTTTTAAAATTGTATATTGTTTAACAAGCAAGTTAAATTTTCAAACAATAGGCATAATTCGCACTATTTGTACAAGAAAATTCGCATTGGATACGTGTTACCCATTTTCAAAAAGTTTTCCAGGCGTAGTAGTAAACCATATTATTGGACCACACTCTTTTCATGAAAAATGTAACTGAGCAACGTTATATGGATTTCCTACAACCCATTTTACCCGAGCTGTTGTAAGATATAGGAGTGAATGTACTACAAAAACAACATGACATACCTATGTCCAGCTCCCTACAGTTGAATTATTAGGAATTACTTAAATACCTATTTAGAGGAACCTGGACTGGAGAAGTAGTTGTGCATCTATGGCCACCAAGATGTTGAGAACTCACTTCATTACATTTTTTTCTTTGAGGTACAATTAAAGAAATTGTTTACCAAGCTCTGCTAGTAAATGAACAAGCTCTACGAAATATAATAATCAAGGCGTATATGTCAATTACACTTGATTCGAGTGCTTGAGTCTAAAACTCGCTTTTAGAAACAATTAAAAATGTGAGGAAATTAATGAAGATAATACTTAATTTCTTTTTTAATTAAATAAAATGTTTACTGTTTTCTTTTTTATTGATTTTTACTTGTTTAGTTTTTACTACAATATCATTGCAGCAATATGTACTTTTTTTTCTAAATACTCATATAATTACTACAGTAAGGGAACAACTTGACAGAAAGTATCAATGATCCATTCCTGCATTAGAAAATATTCAGTAATCTCAATTGATGTTAAACATGTATGTTGGATCGCGTCAATAAGGAAGTACAGCTTGTGTACAAAGGTAACGTAACGTACGGCATTCAAGGGCGGATGTGTACACAGCACTAAATTAATTTGAATTTGTAAAATTGTCATCATAAGTACCTAAAATATGTTAAACTAAGCCTAACTACGTGGCAAGCTAGGTCGCCGGAACTAAGCCCTACACACAAGTGTGCTACAAATTTAAGATTTGGAGACCCGCTAACTGTTGGTGTACCTTCATCGATTGAATAAATACCTGGGATGTAATTAACAGGGATTTCTCGTTCGTGATTGACCCAACTTGCAGGAGCTCCAAACTACGGTCACGACTTTTAAATCTAATGGTATTACTTACCTTTGACTGCTCAATCACAGTGATTTGAATTTCTTGATTTAGTCGGTGCCTACGTCTCAATTACGAACCCGTAAGATCCTATCAAACATCTAACCCACTTGTGTGAAAAAGCTGTTAACCCAGAAAAAGACATGCACATACCAGAGCGTAACGCATAATCAAAAATCTGCCGAAATCACATTTCAATAATGATCGGCAAAAACAATCTGCCCACAAGTGAGATGTTCATATCACGAGCCTCAAATTACACATAATGAGAAATCGTGCTCCTGCGGATAACGGTTAGTGCGCGCAGAGTTATAATTTTGGTCAAAATCGTTTCTTATTTTATTCTAGCCCATTCCGTTCGAAACCAGACCGCAGATTTCGGCGGTTTTTTGCATGCGCTCATGCGAGCATAAAAGAGACGCGAACACGTCCCGTAATCCGCTCGAAAAGCAATTCATTTGCCGCTCGAAACTTCCGTAAAGATTATATATCACGCTAGTGCTTTTTTCATTACTAGACTAATTATTAAAAGATTTGTATATAGTTGCTGGAGCGAATACCAACAGTCGAAAAAAAAGATAATTACACTTGTGAACTGCAAAAGTTAGAGTTAATAATTGTAATTACCCGTCCAGACAATTTGTTATGTATACAAATACCGTATGGTATTCATAAAAGAAGGCGGATTCATTTAGTTTACCTTTTTTACAGACTAATTAAGTTTGCAGTTCATGCTTAATGCTTGCAGTACCGATGCGAATTGTAGGATCTTTTATCTGATGTAATGGTAATGGAAATGCGCCTCGAAACCTTTCACCAATTTAAATCAAGCCACGAAAATCATCAGCATTGATGGTAGGTTTGTGTTGGCCCCCTGACGGGACGGGCTCGAATCCCAAATATAATGTTGTACAGGGTGTATCAGAAATAGGTGCAAATATTTAAACCAGTAATAGATTGGCTCAAGTAGAATTCAATGGTGCTATCCATTTTTCAAAAACTATTAAGTTTATTTTTTTGAATTACAAAGTAAAATAAAATTTTGTTTGAAAACTGCTGATGATACATAGAAAACGCATTTAAGCTGTAGAAGGTTATTACCTAATTGTAAAGTAAATCCAAAATGGCAAACACGTAAAAACTTGTCTGGATTGTGATAACAACAACAGACTCAATAGAAATTGCTGATCTACCTAATAGTATTGGTTCGTGGCAGGTGATAAGAAATGTTTTGTACTCTATCTTACTCTCCTTTGCATAACATGTCTTTGGCCTCAAATTTTTGTTATTATCCTGCGGTACTCAAACAATTTTCGGTCAAAATTTCAATTAGTATTTTCTCATATCTTAAGGGTCCCATTGCCAAAGAAATGTTTTTTCTAGTTTGTATATATTGTAATCTACCATCGGATTTAATATTTGAACCTATTTCTGATATACCCTGTATAGTAACTGTATAATGATGAGTAACTCCATCGCACCTAAATTTTTTATGTTATTTTGTAAAATGGATGTAGGAATCTGAAACTGTACAAAAATTGATATTTGGGACATACTAATTATAAATTGCAACAATGAGGGATCGTGTAACACCTCGTTAACAACTCAGTTCTTTATACATTTCAGAGACTTTATTTATTAATTTGTGTATCAAAAACTAAGAAACTTTCAAAAAACGAACAGGACTAAAACAAGTTCAAACAAACTGTTAAATAGTTTAATATCATGTTTTTTAGTGGTCATCTTATGTTTAATACGCTTTTCATACATTCACTTATTATCAACTTCATTAAGAACTGGCTTAATCCGTGGGCTACTCTTTACGCTATTGTAGGTACTAGTTTATTACTTCGGGCAGATCCTGCACTGCTAGGTCTCGCGTCCTCCCGGGTGGCCGATAGGAGGGGCCCTGGAGACAGGATTGCTCCGCATATTCACAATAAGGAGCCGTGGACCAAATAGAGGTTGAGCTTGGACCAGCAACCCAAACCCGGAAAAACTAAGAAAAATCCTAGAATGAAGCAACCGAACGGATCAAACGGAAACCGAAAATGCAATCGAAAACTGACCATGATTCTGAGCATACGGAATTTACAAGGACTACAAACTAAACAGTCTGAAGTGTTGAAAGAAATAAATGAACTTGGATGCGACATAACTGTTCTAACAGAAACAAAGAAAAAGGGACAAGGCGTTGAAGATCTGAAACACTTCATACATTTCTACAATGGCCTAGCGAAACACGAGAGAGCAACAGCGGCAGTATCTATTCTTGTAAAGAAACAATTAGCAAACTTTGTTAAGGGATAGGAATACCTAAATGAAGGGCTACATTACATTAAAAAGGTATGACGTTGTAGTTCTAAAATGCCGCTAACAAAGAAGAATTTTATGAAACACTCATAAACCCATTAGATAAAGTAAGCAACGGAAAAGAAATTGTACTAATGAACGATTTTAACACAAGAACGGGGATTAAATTTAGTGACGCCAATGCAGGTCGGTATGGTGAAGATAGAAAAAATGACAATGGAGAAAGGCTAATTGCCTTATGCGAACGATTCTCTTTAAAAATATTAAACGGGTCTTGTTACCACAAAGAAATACATAAATATACTTGAACGCAGCCCACTATACAACTGAAGTCGATAATAGATTACATCATTTCTAACAGCAATCCCATATAGTAGTGGAAGATGTAAGAATACTAACAGGAGCTGAGTGTGGTACAAACCGTTACTTACTGAGATCAAAAATACACTCCGTATAATCTAGGGAAAAGTGCAGCAAATGACCAAATAAACGAAAGTCAACCCATCACCAAAATACATATTCCGAAATCTCAGTTAGAAGGATTACAAGATGATTCCACGAAGTTTCTTTACAAGATAAGCCTGAATATAAAATTAAACGAGGTGACCTACTCTTTTACCTTGAACATGTATCGATCTACTCCGAGCAAGATCCATGAAGCAGCAAATGAAGCGCTCAGAGAATTCCAAAAGCCACGTGGTAGTTTCAAAAATGTCAATTGGTGGAATCAAGAAGTCGAAGAACAGATTCGGGGAAAAAAAAACAATTGTATCAAAAGTAGCTAACAACTAATGATGGAGATGATCAACGACAATATGCCCGTAAAAACAGAGAAGTCAAAAGAATGGTAGCAAAACTTAAAAATAAGATGTGCAAACAAAATGTGAGCATATAGATAAATATATCGGCAGTTCAAGATCTGGAGAACAATTAGAAATATGAGAAATAACACAAAAGAGTGAAGTAAAACACAAGTAATACCAGTGCAAAAATGGACACACCCCTATCGAGAACCACCGAATGAAGATAGATCAGATTTCAGAGCGGTCAAGTTAAATGAGAACGAGGAAGTAGATATATCTATCACAGAAAATGAAGTAACGATTGAAGAGGTTAAAAAAGTGGCGATTAATATGAAAAACGGCAGGTGGCTGGATCCAATGGAATTCTCATAAAGCCTGTTAAACAAGGTCCGGAAATATTATACCACCTCCTGACATTCGTCTAACATGTTTTTAAGGGGCAAAGAACTGCCACCAGAATGGAAAAAAGCTTATATAACCAGCATATATAAAAAAGGCGATAGAACTACTGGAAAACAGTATCGAGATGAAGATTGAGGATGTCGAAGAACTGCGCGATTTTCACAGTGGACGATCAACTGTGGATAATATATTCTGTATAAACCAGTTTTAGAAAAGAGAATGTCTCACAACCTCAAAACACATTTAATCTTCCTAGATTTACAGAAAGCCTATGATAACGTTTCCCTAATATGGCATGACAAGCTATGGAGAAAGCAGAAGTCAGTAAGATAGACATTCAATCTATACAAAACTTATACATAGGCATGTTAAGTCAGATAAAATTAGGTCAACAAATCTCGGAAGAATAACATGTAACGAAAGGGCTCCGACAAGAATGTTGTATAGCTCCGACATTGTTTAAGATATATCGAAACCAAGCTCTTAAAGAATGGAGAAATGGAACATGGGAATCAGAATAGATAATGATCAACTGTTTACACTCCATTGTGAGGACGACCAGCTTATCATGGCTGAAGATGGCGATGATATAGACTACATGCTACGGAAACTGGATGAGGAATATAAGAAGTGGGGATTGACGATAAATACCTTAAAAACTGAATCTCTGGTCGTTGGACGAGTAGGAGAAGATTTACAGCTGAAGCACCAAACAATAGAAAACACGAATTGTTACAAATACTTGGGCATAAAAATAACAGAAAACGGTAGCAAAGATGAAGAAATAAAAAGTAGAGTGGATCAAGGCAGTACAGTAATAAAGCAAGTGAACAGTCTACAGTGGAGTCAGCAAATAACGAAGAAAACTAAGATCATGGCGTATAAAACAATAGTGGAAAGCATCAGCACTATATAGGACAATAAGACATAATCGGTTTATGCCTGTTAGCTGTTTGTGAACCCATAAAAACTATTAGTTTAAGTATTATTGTCCTGGCAAACAAAATACATCAAGATCAAATCCTTGTCCGCCCCAAGATTTGAATAATATAAGCACACGGCCCTGTTTAGGCAGGCAGGGTCTACGAACAAATATTGCTCAAACTTTTAGAGCAAATGCTTGTACAGGCAGACAAGCTACAGGTCGGACCTTACCTGATAATGCTGGGTGTAGTTCCCAAATGGCGACGCAGTCTAAGCCGAAAGTAAATTGTAAGAGAAATATGTCTATACTAGCGCCTACGGAAATGAATTACTGGAGGAAAAGCTGCGAAATTACAAAACAGAATGCGAAACACAGTTATAAGAGAAACAATAAGAGCAAAAGAACAATTGGACAGCGAAGCTGAAAAACTTGTAGTGGACATTCAACAAGTGGCATGGAAAAGTACCCCCGAATTCAAAATGAAACCAATAGGCAACAATTATCCCAAAGAAATCAAGGAGCTGCAAAAAGATAAACATGAAAAAATGGCAACAGACCAGAGCCCCAATAGATAATAGTAGACTAAACCAACTCACACAACAACTGAGAAGAGAAATACAAGAAACAGAAACAAAGATAAAAATCTCGAATGACAAAGATACCGACTACTCCCCATGGAAAGCGACTAAGAAAATCAAAAGACCAATAACCCAGATGCCAATAAGAACGGAAAACGGATGGGCAAAAGACAACAAGCAGAAAGCAAATGCTATTGCAAAACACCTTGAAAAGATATTTCAAGCGAACGAACAACAAATACAAAATGAACTACTGCAAGCAGAAGCTGAAAGAGAAGATGAAGAGATAAAACTTGTTACTCCTCGAGAAGTAGCAAAAGAAATTAAAGAAAATATAAATCCAAGGAATGTTCCGGGATTTGATTTAATCATAGGAGAAGTACTAAAACAGCTACCTAGAAAAGGCATAGTAAAGCTAACTAAATATATAAACGCAGCGTTTCGAATGAAAATGTGCCAAGTGTATAGAAGGTGGCCGAAGTAATAATGATAAAGAAGCCGGGAAAAACTGAAAAACTATTCCTCAAAAGGCTTTTAAACCAATAATCGAAAGAAAAGAGCTGATCTCTATACATCATTTTGGATTCAGAAATCACCATTCAACTGTAGACCAAGTCCACAGAATAACATGCAACATTGAGAAAAGCCTTGAAGAGAAAAAGTCTGCTCAGCGACATTCCTGGATGTAGCACAGGCCTTTGATAAAGTATGGCATCAAGGACTGAACCATAAACTAAAAAAGAATCTGCCAAAACAATTTTCAGAACTACTGAAGTCTTACATTGCGGACAGACTATTCACGATTAAGCAAGAAGATACATACTCCGACTTATACGAAATTAAGGCAGTCGTACCACAAGGCAGTGTACTCGGGCCAATACTTTATCTCTTGTACACTAATGACATCCCGATAACCAATCAGGCAACTATAGGCACCTTTGCAGGCGACACTGCAATACTAGCGGTCGGCGAAGGTACTGAACAAATAACAGAAATGCTACAACAAGCCGTAAACGAATTAAATACATGGACAAAAAGATGACGAATAAGGCTAAACGAAAACAAGTCAGTGCACATCAACTTCATGAACAAGGAGGACGAATATGTACCAGTGACATTAAACAACAGCGTCTTACCGCATGCTAATACAGCAAAGTATTTTGGTATGAACCTGGATGCCAAACTACCCGGGAAGGAGCATATCAAGAAAAAACGACAGGAGCTGAACATGAAATATAGAAAGATGTATTGGCTAGCTAGTGGGAAGGAAGTCCCAACTATCAATCCACAACAAGATACTCCTTTATAACCAAATAATAAAACCGGCAAGGACATACGGTTGTCAACTTTGGGGCTGCGCCAGCAAGAGCAACATCAGCATAATTCAAACATTCCAGAACAAAGTGCTAAGAAACATCATAAGTGCGCTTTGGTACGCCAGAAACAGTAGTATCCACAGAGACCTAGGAATAAAAACTGTGCTAGAAAAAATAAAAATCCTCGCTCCGAAGCACGAAACCAGGCTTCATGAACATGTAAACGTCGAGGCCATACAACTTCTTGACAACGCAAAACTAGTTAGAAGGCTCAAGAGGATAAAACCATTTGAGTCAGTGTAAAAGCAGAGCAAAGTGAAGTGCCAACACGCGAAACGAGTGTGCCAAATTACTAGAACTGAGAGGAAAATCAATGGGTAACATCTCAATGAAGAATTAGTGAAGTTAAGTTACATAAGAATTGCTGGTTAGTCTTAAGACTAGTTGCAATGTATTCATACTAAATAAAAAAAAATAACTTTTACATAGATGAAGGAATGCCATCGTCTTTATACTCGGAAGCATACTGTCGAAAACCATATTGTTTTGGAGCAGTTTTGAATTGACGGAGCCTTATACTCAGGCAGCTAATATATTTATATTTCGTTTCCATACACAAAGGGAAAATTACTCACAAATTTGACTTGGAGAATTTCCACTTACCAAAACAAATTATCATACAAATCATAATACAATTGCTACTGCTAAAGCAAAGTTCGAGTTAAAGAGAATTTCGAGTTACGGAAGATCGACTTTGATCGACTGTCTATCTGTATTGACGCGGACTCTTTCCATATTTGTAAAGTGCTACATTTTGTATTTTAATCTATCTTATGGTAATGCTTTTATTCCTACATTTCCACTACACATTTATTAATAAATATAAAAAGGTATGTAGTCAATAAGTAGGTCAATAACATTTTTTTATAAATATTTTATTATTAAAATTACACCAAGGCGCACAGCACCATGGAAAGGTACATTTATGACAATATGAAAAGATTTCATTATATAAACAGTGAAAAATGCATGTATAATTGGGGCCAGGTTTACACGCCAGCGGTAATCCGCAGTAGGACCAGCCAAGATTTGTTAGTCGTAAAATGACGTTCGGTGTAAACGTGGCCGTTAAACGATTGAGCAATGCAGTACAAGGATTGTTTATAAGTAGATTACGATAATTTATTAGTAAGGCGGCATATAAAAGTTTGTTCCATTAATTTTTACAGCGAAATTCCGAATTTTATTCATTTCGCTTGATAGGAACGACTAGTCTACCATGGTTTACGAGATGTTCGTACCGTCTGATCATCCTTAGAATGCCCATAAACGCATGCCGGGCCTTAAGAACCGCATCCAGCTCCCGAAATTAATGGAACAAACCGTAAGGTAAATTATGGTAAGATGATGAAGCCGAAGCGGTTATTTTTCAGATGTGTGCGAAAATCTGTGAGTACGTCGGAGAAGCGGAGGTGCGAAATTGAGTTATTTTTGTTAACTTTATTTCGTGACTCACTGGACTGAAAGTTACCTTTAATATTAATATTAGCACCATATTTGGTCGGGTATACATCGACGACTTACACGCCAAATTAATTCGAATGCGAAATAAACCCGGCTCGCGATTTATGCAAATTGTTTCGGCCTTTGCAAAACCAAAGAAACGCGAAGGCAATTGCTGTTTAACAAACACTTTAAATTTATGTTAACGACTGATTGTGATTTCTCCCTAAAAATCGTTAAGCCGAAACCTGATCAATAAAAATTTGCTACTCTTAATTTCTTGCCAAGTAATGTACTCGTTGGAATCAGATTTAAGTTAGCCTTAAAGGTAAGCTCTTAATTAACAAACTAAAGTTAAAATTAATATGAGTACAAAATGTTCAACGTTTGGGAAAAGTGATTGAAGGTTGAAGTTTATCTTGTGAATTCGAATTTCCCGCGACCTGCACAGGAAAAGACTTTGACAAATTTTATATCGTAGATTAGAGTAGGATTTTTAGGCATCATCATTTGGGAGCAGCCGTTTGGTTGCCTAAATATTTGGGCGTGCTACTTTGAACAGAGGAGAATTAGGAACTAAATACTGTTGGAGCTAGATATCTATTATCGTTGTAAAATTTAACATAAAAAGAAATATTTAAACTGATATATGAAACAGTAGGCTTTAAACTCTATTTTAGTTTAGTCTGACATATCAAAATCACTTCAACAAATATTGTGGAAACTAAATTAGTTCTTAGAACCCAACGTTGTTTTCGGTCTCTTAATATTACATTTTTCTTTTTAGGGTTGCCCAAAAAACGGGTTCTAGGTCATTTGCTCACCATCACTTGCTCGCCGTCGTTTGCTCGCCACCGATTGCTCGCTTGGATAGATGCTCGCCAAGACAGTTGCTCGTCATGCGTTTGCTCGACACTCAACTTGCTCGCAGTACTAAGTGTAACTCCATCAATTAGTTTATATTTTGATAGAACAGCTGTTGTGCAAAATAGTTTAGTACATCTTTTGGTAATATAAAATGCTGTTTCTATAACAATAAAGCAATTCTAATGATATTTTGAGAAGCTATTAAAAAAATTTAATTATATGCACCGGTAGTATAACCTCTATAAGTGCAATTTTCTATATGTTTTCTATATTGCGAGATGTACCTATCTTATTTTTTATGTCTGTGTTGCGTATTTTTTACCATAGACATAGGCGACCTACAGTTATTAAGAATAATTAAAAAATATATACAACATGAAAACCAGATACACTTCTAGTTAATTTTATTTTGAACAAAAAACTATACCATACGATTATAAATACAATAATAGACAACCCTGCTCTGACTATCAACATTTCTTAGAGGAAAGCAAAATTTTGAGAATTACTAACAGGATAAATGTCTACAGATATTTTATTTTAAAAATGTATTGCTTGTCGACCATCTGTCCAGCGAGCACTCGGCCTGGTGAGCAAATAGTTGTCGAGGATAAAGATCCGCGAGCAAACGACAGGCGAGTAAACGATAGGCGAGCAAACGACAGGCGAGCAAACGACAGGCGAGCAAATGACAGGCGAGCCAACGGCATGCGAGCAAACGACAAGCGAGCAAACGACGACGAGGAAGTGGGCAGGCACCAATAAACGATAACAAACCGCTTTTGTTGATTACAGAAATGCTGGGGGTGAAATTTACGCACAGTCAAATAAAAGTGCTACAAGTTATTAAATAATTTCGACCAGTGTTGAGAGAACATTTATAGCATACTATTTTGAAAGGTATTTCGCTACGAGTTTTCAATATTGTGTGTGCTGATCGTAGTAGCACACATGTGATATTTTTCATTTTGCGAAACTTCTATAAAATATCTCCATAAGATTATTTTTAATTCTCGTATTGCAATGTAATTTTATTTATATTATTACTTTAACTCGTACAATTATGTACAATCTTAATTGCTCCTATACTTAACTATTATTGGTTAAACGCTTAGGAATATGTCCAAAATTATGAAAACGCCTAAATAATGGCACCCAAACGATGATGTCTAAATGACATTTCCCAAACGTAACTGAAACTAATAGCCCTACCTACTATTTCATAATTTTAATTTTTTATTCTGTTAAATATAACAATTATTTAGCCCAAAATTTTTCGTAGTAATTTCTTTGATTTTGCAACGCTGTGCCATTTTGCTTGTCCTATCTCTTCCTCGTTTGCATTTTTATTGTTTTAATTAACTTTAAACAAAATAGCAGTGTTTATAAACAAAATTTTAAATAAGGTTCCATCAGATATTTTTTCATAGCATGCGTATTACATCTTCAGAGTTAAACTGTGCATAATTTTCCACTGATGGCACATAGAATGAGTCGAAATTCAATGATAATGATTTAATGAACAACATTGTTGGTTTAGAAACACAAACACATGTATTATGGAAACTCAAAATTCAAATGCAAGGACAGTGTTATTATTAGCAAGCTCGAGTTGGAATTAAAAGGTCTGAACAGGCCCGGATAAAGACTATATTGTGCTATGTGTTTACTATCATTTTCAACAGTATGCTCACTTAATCCGGACCTGTTCGCAGAAGGAAATAAAAATAAAATAAATAACTCACCGTGCTGAATGTTTGCTTCTTAATGGTACAAATAAAACTGTCAATACTAACTTTAAACTTCATTTCACGTTTCGTTTAAGAAATACTTTGTAGTTTTGTTGTATTAAAGAAAAAATAAACATACTTGTTTCTTAAATATAAATAATAAATTCATCTTGATTTTTAAATTAAAGAAGAAAAAAATTAATGCTGTCGTTCATAATATTAAAATTTGTAAAAAGATTAAAGTTTAAAGTTAATGTATGGAATTAACTCAAAACCAGTTGCGAAAGGCTGCGTGTAGATCCAAAATACTAAGATATATCAGTAATTTAGTGTTAAATATTTCAGCATAAAGGCACATCAACGACGGGATGATGACATATTTCATCGGCAGCGAAATTAGCGCCGACGGGTAAAGGCTACTACAGATAAGTTAGTTAACGGAAATTATTTTTTTACAGTTTTCTTTATAATTTCCGCAACTTTTAACAGCCAACGATGATTTACATAAGTGTAGGGTTACACTTACTCATTTAAAGCTTGCACGATGAAGAATCAAGCGAAAAAAAAACAAACAAACAAAATAAAACAGAAAGGTGAACTGAAATCAGTTTATTTTCGAAAGACTCATAACAAAAACGTTGAGCAAAGAAAAACGGCAAGTTGTAGAAAAGATTCACTGAATCGGAAACTATCAAAATTAAATACAAATTAATCAAAATAGCTCTGTCTTTGTACACGCATACAAGGACGGTTAGAACTAAATCGGTTTTCGCAAAAACGAGAAAATAAATTATTTATACATAAGTTATTAAATTACTTGATAAGTCATTAAAAAATAATGAAAACCAGTTTAGAATTAACCGCGTTTAACAAAATAACACTGATTGACTTGAACACGTCAGAATTATTATAACTTAAAACGAACTAAAATTAACATAAATAGTAATAGTAAAAATAAACATGAGCCATACATTTAACATTTTTTTTAACATTTAATATACAACAAAAACGTGGCACATGATTTTAATTTCGATTTTCCCATCGAGGGTACATAGGTAACAAAATAATTTATATTTCTTATGTCTGGCACAACAGTTAACATTTTAGTATACAATTTCGAATTCTCATTTTGCATATGCGCCCACATAAGCCTTTCAGAGAGCCATATGTGCTGCGATTCGTGATCTATTCACATGTTCAAACACAAACTCGTTAGATAGGTAATATTCGCCTTCTCTTAAATTTATAATGCCCAGTTACTCAAATTACTGTAGTCACGAACGTCCGAGGCGCACAAAATGCATAAACAATATTTTATCAAAAATAACGAACTAAGATTACTATTCTTAGAACAGAACAAATCGTATTCAAATATCACAGCAATTGGTTTTTTAAATAGATTATTTAAATAATTTATAATAAATGTACGGATGCTTAGAGTGTCTTCCTTTGAACTAACCAAACTAAAAATTTATATCGTTTTCAAATCACGGCGGGATTAAGATTTAATTTTTCAATCAGAACGCTTCAAATTTGAAGCTTAATTTATGTGTTCCAATAATATTTATTTATTTAAAAACTCTCAACATTTTAGGCCCATTAATTCAACATCTCCAGCTGTTCTTACACTCTGCTGTTTCACGATTTTAAATTATTTATGTACTGATGTAATTTTTTTTAAGTTTTAAAATATTTCCGCTGTGTGAGGGGAACATTCCAATATCGATAACAAGTCCACAGAAGAAAAAACCAAATTTCAGGCAAACAGTTTTTCCGAAGCAGGAATTTTACTAGTCCCTATATTAGACATACGAAAATTATAAATATCTTTGAAAAAGTAAACGTAATTTTCGTATGTGTGTTTGATTATTACGTAAAATTATATGTTACGCAGAACTCACTAAATGTAAATTACTTTTAGAAAAACATATTAAAATCAAGATTTTCCACAGTAAATTCCACCCAGACTATTTTTTATTTTTGTTTCTAGTTAGAAACCAAACATCTCTCCAGTGGCCGCACCAGAAAATTCAATTTCACTCTTAAACCCTCAAAAGTGCAATTCCAGTAAGAGTATTCTCAAGCCCTACTTTACACAACTTGATTCAGCAAATAATTTAGTTAGGTTAGTTCAAACGCATCACTTCTAGCTAAGCATCAATACGGACGTTTTGTTCGCCTCGGGCTTCTGCGCCATCAGCATCAGATCTATATTTGTCATGGTATTCGATGTGCGCAATTTTAACCAAATAAAATTTTGCAGCAATGTAAAGTGTGTGTATAAAAACAGATGAATCTCTAGCATGTTGCCACTGGCCACGTTTATTTGGCACTGAAATAATTAGTTTTGTTAGACGGCGGCGGCGACGAGTTGGTTGAACTGGCGTGGCAATCGACCGCATGTATTACTGGAATGAGATGAGATCTGGTGCAGGGGCGCAGTGCGATTGATGCACCCGTGGTCGATACGCGCTACCGGCAGCAGACGCCCCCGCAAGCTATTTATTCTCGATGTTATGCTTGGAGGAAAGTCAAACAGCAACAACACTCGCGCACTTTTTGGGTCGCCGAAGAACACGTAAATACACGTTACGCATGGGACGCGCGTCACCTCGGCACGCGTCACACTGGCGGTCATCAGATGACACCGTCCTCGCAAAAAGGTCCACCTTCTTAATATCACTGCAGTCGTTGTACGATAAATTTACAAGTAGCATCACCACGTGTGTGGCCAGTCCGTGTCACACACGCAATCACAACCGCTGAGACGGGGATGGGATTTCCACGAACCTGCATGGACCGGTACATAACACTACACAAATACTATCAACTTATAACACAAGATCAAGTTTTGCATCATCACATCGTGAGGAATTACGGCTAATGACAACGGTTACATTAAGCACTCCCTTGATACCGCTTCATTTTAGGCCGATTAGTTTGACGATTTGCCGTCGTCGTGATTATCGTCATCATCATCATCAACTCGGCTCGTTCTTCTTCTAACAAAGTCGTTGGATATTAAATCACATTCTTCTCAAGCTACCGGAGAAGAGCTAATGACGAAACGAGCATGTTCCATTATTTGTAAACAATTATGAATACCATGAAGAAATCCAGATAACTGATGTTAATATCTGAGGATACAGTCGACAACCGTTGATGTGATCAAATTGTTGTGGATTCTTGAACAGGTAGAAAAACCAAACACCAATAGCGCTATTAGTATCAAATGGTAGGTAAATTGAATACCGAAACTATGAATAAATGGATCGCCCAAAAGATAGACGCATGAAACGACCAAATGATTGGTAAGTGCTTGGATGCTTGGACAGGTAGAAAAACCAAACACCAACACCGTTATTAGTATCAAATGGTCGGTAAATTGAATACCCAAACGATGAATAAATGGATCGCCCAAAAGATACACACATGAAACTATCAAATGATTGGTAAGTGAAAAGTTCATATGATGGGCACACGAATACTCAAACGATCTATAAGTGGACAGCCAAATGATCTATTTGTTTTGATGTCCATCCTAATGATTTGTAACGTCTAAGCTTCATCATCATCATCATTTTGCTGATAGATTAAACTATTTGATATCTGTTACACCTTTGCATTTTCATTTGATATGGAAATTCCCAGCGTTAAACACTATGAATACTTGCAACGCCTTGGTCTTGTACAATTTGAATTGATATGCCAAAACACTTCATGGTATAGGAAACAACGCTAATATCCAACCCTTCGTTTGTAGTTACAATGAAGCTTCGATGTTCGACCAATGTCATAGTTTTAATTTAGTGATTTTTAGTGTGATGCAAAACTTTGAAACACTAGTAGAAGTCTGTAGGCCAAACCGTTCTTCAATGTTGTTCGGTTTTAACAGCAACGACGGGGTCGGGTTCGTACCTGGCGTGAGTTCGCATGTGTCGCGTGATCATGTCTCGGCGGCACGCTGCGTAAGGGCACTGCGGGCACTTGTACGGTTTTTCGCCGGTGTGCGTCCGTTGGTGCGTCGATAAGTGGTCCGACCTCGAGAACACTTGCCCGCAAACCCGACACGTGTACGGTTTGACGCCTGTGTGTAGCCTCATGTGTCGCGTGAGCATATCACTCCGCGCGAACGACCTCTTGCACACCTCACACAGGTAAGCCTTGGCTGTCGTTTCCCCAGGGCCCTGACGACTCTTGTGCCTCGACGCCATGTGTTTCGCCAGGCGATCGTGGAGGCTGAACATTTGGCCGCAAACTGGACAAACGTAGGCCACGTCCGATCCCGGGGGCATTTCTTCCACAACCGGAGACACCTCCAGGTTGTATCGCGATGCCACAGACTCTTTCGTTGTTGGAGACGCTACGTCGCCCTTCACCACGGGAACGGAAACAGCGCCCCTCGG
This sequence comes from Limonius californicus, assembly GCA_014611495.1. Taxonomy (NCBI): domain Eukaryota; kingdom Metazoa; phylum Arthropoda; class Insecta; order Coleoptera; family Elateridae; genus Limonius; species Limonius californicus. The sequence goes on from JABXWE010001259.1 coordinate 50,446, forward strand.
TGGAAGGAAACCCGGCGGCAGCAGCTGCAGGGGTGGAGGTACAAGACAGTCCATGCTGCCTATTCTATCACGTCTTTTCATGGATAAATCCAAGGGTGAGTCTTGGGGCGAAGCCGTTTCGGACTCCAGCGACCCTTTCACGGTCCCGGTGGTGAGGCTTAGGGGATGCAGCCACGTAGGTGGTGGTCGAGACCTCTCTGCTTTGGCGGTTTCGAACCACAAGGGCAAATCGGAATCGGAATGACTTCTTCGACGAAAGATATCGGGCAGGTACTTGGAGTGCAGGTAACGTTCGAAATTGTAGGTCGGAGGCGCGGGGGAAGCCGGAGTTAACGGCGAAATGGGGGATGCAGGGAAAAACCTGTCGTACGGATACAAAGGAGGGGGAGGATGGTGGCTGACCCCGGTCACGCATTGATAACAAGGGCATACGGGTCGTGGTAGAGGCGGACTGGAACTCGCATCGTCTTCCTTCAGTCGCAAAGGGCTGAAACTGATGCGGGGCGAGTCACTAGAGCTGTGAGGCGATTTGTTGCTAGAGCTAGCAGGACTGAAGACGTCCTCATCCTCACTAGGCTGGTACCGCTCTTTGTCGGTGCTGTCGAAACGAAATACCTCACCGGACATGTGCTTAGTTGTCTTCAACGAACGTCCATTTTCTTCCTTGATATTATTATTGAGGTGCTGGATGTTGTTGTTGATTGTCGGTATGTTGGAGACTTGGCCGGTCAGTTTGTCTAGCACTTGGCTCAGGCGCTTCCTCTTGCGCTGCTTCGATACGGGACGGTTGTGATTTGTAACAAGCGGATGATTGTTATTGTTGTGTGTCTTCTCGTGCGTTCCGGAAGATTCGACTGCAGTCTCGGCCATAGTCATTAGAACAAGGCGGCAAAGAGCCGCGTATACTGCGGCTTCCGGGCGGCTCCGGTCGCCGTTGGCATGCTGGGACGAACTTGCGGGAGGAAGCAGGGATGCACCCTGCACCCTGGACACCTCCAGGACCACGAAATACACGGACTTGCTCCCGTAACTTCAGAATGTGATCTGCAACAAAAGAAACAACGGTAAATAAAGATTTCCAAAGAAGCCTTTAGCAAGTAAACATAACAATAGAATTTAATTCATTTCAAGGATACAGATGGAACTATTCAGAATTTTTAGAAATTGTTGATCATTAGAGACCAAACATTCTAAGAAATAGTAAGCTTGTTCGGTTGGAAAATCATTTTATTTTTATTGTTAGTTATTTTTAAAAACTGACGACTTAAAAGTATAAGAATTTGAAATTTAACATCTTGTCAGGAACAACACGACTATTTTTGATCATCATATTTTAAACATTATTTATATCTTTATCGTTTGCAGAATATTAATGATCAATAATCATACAAAAACACCATCTGAAAATATTTTTAAAAAGAGAATTATCTAAATTAAGATTCAACAGTAAATATTTAACATCTACATACAATTAAAATGTTAGACCTCCGGGTAGACATTCCTCTCTCTGGCCTTTTCTCAGATTTACTTGGTATTGGAAAATCCACCCGTTTAAACAAGTTTTCCTTATAATAAATAAGATTTGCCATTTCTTGCTGAAATGTATGACTTTCAAGTTGACATTTTAAGGTTATGCAGGATCGTTGCAAAACTTGCAAATCAAATTCTTTGAAAGGTTTGGGTCTTTCGAACCGTAGCAATCTTTTCTCCTGAGCTATTGTTGCACATTTTAAAGTAGCACAAACATAGAGGACCTACAGCTGAACGTGGGCTCTGAACCACGAGAAGTATAAACACTTCTGCTCTAGAGAATATTTGCTAGGCAAACCTCGCTGGTTGGCCATTGCCTTGCGAGAGAGAACAGCCGTAAAAATGTTCGGGTACTGGAATTTGCACCCCAGATCTGCAGCGTAAAAGTCTAACACGCTGTCCTCAAACCCACGACAGCCTCCCAGTTTCATGAATATCCATTAATTTTCGTTTCACTTCACTGAATTGCGCCAATTTTGGTCGAAATATTGTATTTCCAAGTTGTTTTTCTGTTTACTGACTCATAGGACTTCAGTGTTATTCAAGGTTGTTGGAAGGTTTTTTGATTTGAAATTCTTAACTTTCAGATTGGTATTTGTATTCTCCACTTTCTATGACTTTGCGGTTGCTCAAAACTGTTGAAAAGTTTGTAAAATTCATTATTTTCTTTAATATCCATGAATTTAACTGTTTAATTGATAAATTCATTTTCAAATTTTGCGTATACATTTTATGAACTTTAGGTTAAGTTCAATTTCCGCTTTCCGAATTTTAGTGTTATCAAAGATCAGTTGGAATCCCGAAATATCGACGGTAAGTTTTGCTTAAACACGATGGTTTTCAGATGTACATTTCTTTTTCATAATTTTCAGAATTTCAAAGGTTGTAAGAAGCTCTATGAAATCCATGGATTTTGCTAATTTTGATTTATAAATCGAGTTTTGCATTCCTTCATTCATATTGTCTGATTTGAAGGTCGTTCAAAGTTTTTGCAAGCTCTGTAAAATTAAAGGTGTCTAGCAAGTTTTGTGTAATATCGAATATTGCCAGGTTTTTGTTAAATTATTGTTTGAAAAGTTTGTTCTCGGTTAGGATAGGTGATTAGGGACCTCGATGGGGCAGTGCGAATACGCCACAGTGGCTGAGGCGACCGTATTTAACTTAGTTAAGCTTAGGGTCCATGTTGTACCTGAAGTAATGCGAAAGCGGTTCGGTTCCGGGGGGAGGGTAGTATGAATGAATAGAACAAAAAGGTTAGGTGATTGCCGTATAAAATCCATAACGTTTGTAACTTTTTTTTCTGCAGCTTATGCTTTTACCAATTTTTGATTATAATAGAATTTTAATAAATTTCTATTCAGTTTCGTTTAAGTCCATGAAATGTATGACTTCTAGGTTCCTAAGCTATTCAGGATTTATAGAATAAATTATTATTGTATATTGAAATTATACGGTTTTTACTTATTTTTATGTAAACTTGTGGTTTTCTTAAACCATCACGACAATTGTCAATTTTTTAGTTCAAACTGTATTTCTTGACCTTGCCATTATTTCAGGGTTGCTTAAGGTCGATCGCTCGTCTTTAGCATTTTCTCATATTTCTTGAATCCGTTACATAAGCGTTAGAGGCAATTAAATTTTCTTCTGTACTTTCATCCTTTCTAAATCAGGTAAATAAAAACGAGAAAAGATCGAGTTTTCTATTGCACTTTCTCATCATTTTTATATCTGGTAAATAAGCGTTAGAAGAAAACTGAGTCGTCTTCTTCTTTACTTTCTCATCCTTCTTTCATTATAACACAACTTAAAAGGAGTAATATATGAGATAGTTAACACGGAAAATGTTCTACGTACTTTAGACTCAAGGCACAAATTCTCCTGCATGTTTCACGAGTTCTCCCCAGAACTTTTCTCCTTAACATGAAGCGTTCCCGCAGGAGTCACGCACCACACTGGACCCCGTGCGGCCGAAGTCCTTTCAAGGTGTCTGATCATTAACCGCGGCTTCTGTTCATCCAGCGCGTTTTATTTCGGAGAAACGCGTCCACTCCTCATGGAGTGCCGGGGGCCTGACCACAAAAACTGGAAACGGGGCCTCTATGCTCTGCACGAACCTTCCTTCTTGGCGCAGCGAAACACCTGATATATCTGTGACCTCGTTATAAGATATGAATGAAGAAGCCGCATTTCAATGGCCATTTCCACCTGAAGCGGTGCTGGGATGGTGCAGCTGTGCACGTGGTGCATTGCGACGGCGGCGGCGGCGGGGGCGGCGCACTCCGCTTGCTGCACTGCGGGCCCACACCCGCACCACGTCCAACCACTGCAGCATTTAACTCAGTTTTATGTGCCCGAGTTGCAGATACCGATAATTCAAGACCGCCAACTCTGCCGTATTTTATAACTGCTGCGGATTATAATACACCGCCGCAAAAGCCCGTGGAAAAGGTTTTACGGGCGTATCACGCACGTTGATGCCTCAACGTGACGTGCGTGACGTCCTGCTCGTTAAAAAAGATTTAATCCAATTAGAAACGCAAGAAAATGTGTGCAATTTTTGTGTGGCTTGTTGAGATTAGTGAAAATTTGGGAAAAGGAAAAATTTGGAGAGATGGGTGTTCGAACGACAAGCGGCAATTTTTTGGTCGCATTCCGAGGAGGCAACCAGGAAATGGTAAAAAATTCATGTTAGAAAAGAATGTTTTGATTGCTGTCGTTGACTTCGGGCATGAATGAGGCTAAAGCTGACGAATGGGAATCAAAATTGGGGAAATCCACAGCAATCAGAGCAAATGAAATTAAAATTATGGTTAAACCTTTCACTAGTCCAAATATTAAATTTTCAAGTACTCTAATTAATTAACGTAACGCAAAATTCAAGATTGTGTTTAGTTTTCATTAATTGTATGGACCGAACTTTTCAATTTCAGATGCAAGCTTTCAAGGAAGAGAGAAGAAATTATGATTGTTCTTAGTGTCAGAGAAGCAAGTCAACTAAATATGTAATAAATCATAAATTAATAGATTCGAGCAAAAGAATTACTGTGTGGTGGTATATACGATCTGATTATTTGAACCGACTTCTATAAATTAAAATTGTATATTATTTTTCTAAGTGAAAATACTGATATCAAAAACATATAAATACTAGTTAGTTTGCCTATTTTATTGTAAATTGTTATGATAATACCCTCTACGTTAGTCTACATAAGTGTTTAAAGACTAGTTGCATATTTCTTCGTTATGGGGTTTGTAACAAGCCGAATGTTTAAAGATTGTAGGATAGCTATTAAATTGCTGTAAAAATTTGGAACACCACATAATGATAAATTTGCGCTCAAAGCATGACATTTAAGGTGACATTTTTTAAAATTCTACCTCAAATGAGCTCTATTAATTACAAAAATTACGCAATACTTGACAATTTTTAAACGATTTCAATTCTTGTATAAATTAAAATGTTGCTTGGGCAGCAGGAAATTCTAACTTATAATATTTCTAGACAGAATATAGAACAATAATAGACTGGATTTTACGGTTAGTTTGGTATCACACAGGAAACCTAACCGCATCCTATTTTACGCCGACCCAAGCAATTTAAATAATATTAAAGGATGTTAAGAATTATAAAATTTTAATTTTCAAGGATTAATCCAGCGCGAATTAATTTCGTTAATTGGTTACAATTAAGAGTCGACTGAAACCGGAGAATTTCCTCTAAAGAAAACGAATTCAAGAATGCGTCAAATTACACAGTTATTTGGAACAAGTCATTAAAATAAACGACACATTATATAATCAGAAAATTGGAGAGAAATCTGGTCTAATATTTAAAACGAATATTAAGCAACGTATTAGTAAATAGAAGTTATCGCCGGTAAATCGACCCACACGTTTCCGAGAGGAAAAATTCGATCAGGACAAATCTGAACTTTGCCCGACATGAAAACACGATAAAATTTACACGAAATAAATAGGATTTGTCTTGTTGGAAGTTTTATAGGACCTCGTGCAGTGGAAATGTGTCGGGATTAGACCTAACTATGGGAAAACACTGCTCTACAGTACACGAACGTGAAATATTAATTAAAACCTGATTTACAGTTTTTTTCAGGGTTTGCTCCATTTTCCCTTTAAAGGGAACACGAACGAGTCCTCCATAATCGTACAAACACATATGTAAAAATTTTATCCACCTTCACAAGTAAGTCTGAATATTTGCAGCAGTTTTACCATATAAGACTATGACAAACTGGTCATACCGACTCGGTTTAAATCACGGAGTGTTCTGTTTCGAATACAAAATCAGCGGTGGGATTTTTTGCTTCGAGCTCGCTTTGCAAGGAATTACGTAAACGGGTTCGCATCGAAAAAGGATTTTTCTTTCAAAATCGGTGGGCAGATGGCAAATTAAAAGTTCGATTACGTAAGGCCCGTCTGTTAGTTACCCACCCACTAGGCATTGAAACCGAAGCCCGGCGATAATCAGCAATTAATAAGTACAGCAACATGATTTGTGTTCGCAGTTATCAATGATAATTGCAACCATTTGCCAAGTGGCGTATCATATAGCGCAATAATGTGTGGATTTCCTACACACCTAATCCGTTACAATTAACACAGACGCAAGGTGGATTGGAAACGAACTCGCGGATTATTTCCCGACGTTATTATTCACTACCCACACGATTTATGAAACGATGCCATAAATTATCGAAGCGAAAATAATTAAATAATGTACATGTTTAGTGGAATGAAAATTAAATACAGTTTTATAATACTTTATAGTACTGGATATCAAGGAGCGATGCCAAGCTTGATTTTGCAATTTAGTTATACAGGATGATGGATAAAATCTTGGTAGTAGCGTAGCAGTGCCTGATTTAGATTGCGAACACATTTATTGAGACACAATGGCATTATAATACGTCTGGATCGAAACAATCACTCAAAATAGCAAGATAACATTAATTGTGCATTCACATCATGTGTTCAGCATTAAAAAGTCACGGTTGCCTGGCCAGGCAGCACTAGAACAGCTCTCATTACGAGCAGCTAAAGTGTAATACAAGCACCAACATATAACCGGCCATTAGTGTAAATGGTCCCTAGAATAACACATAACTCGGACTGTATGTGTAGTTAGTCGTAAAAATAGGAAAAATAACACGAGGCTGAGGATGTAGAGAGGTGTTTTTATAAAATTGAAGCTGAACACGAACTGGTAGCTCCTGTTGCAGGTGCTCCGCTACCAATAGCGATGTTTACTATAATTATACTTTAATAAGAGGCGGTGTACATGTTCCAAATACACAAATAAAACGAGTTTCTCTATCTTGCGAACTGCACGCGATCGTAAAACTCTAACTCTCCAAATTGGTTATTTTACTTCGTGTAAGAACAGATTTTGTGCCAAAAAGCTCAGCCGTATAATAAAAAGGCTCTACCGATTCATAACATGCCTAGAAAATTTCTTAAAAGCTCTTACAACCTAGAAAATATTAAATAATAAATTAAAAATTCGGGGCTGTAACCATTCAACAGCTAAGATTACATACAATAGCTTAAATAGTTTTGTTCTCTTAATTACAAAACCCTTAATAATTAAAAACCCAAAAGCCCAAAAGCCCAATAAAAAATACAAACACTATAAAACAATGATTAGTAAAGAGTTACTGACAAAGAGCAGTCTTTTAAAGCACTATTGCCAGATTTACATTTTAGAGGTATATCTACCGTTTTTAGCCTAAATCTATAGAATAGACTATTGTTTTTACTCAGATCGCTTTTTCGTTGTTGTTGGAAACCTGAAAATTTGTTACTCAGATCAATATCAAAACTAACAACCATAAAGTAATGGATATTTTGTGTTAAGACTTTAGCTGATCCTGCTCTGTTGAACGCTTTGGCCGTTTTGATCGCCCACATTCTATAAAGTATAAAATACCCTGTACATTATTTGTGAACTACTTGGATACTTCCATACAAAGTAAAATACTGTTAGTTTCTAGCACATCTGTATCTTTTTAACATTCTGAATCATTAGCTAAGGTTGCTAGAGGATAAAATATTATGCAGATATGTCAAAGTGTGGAGGCGTCCTTACATATGACAAAGCAAGACTCTTTGAAGTTGTCGTTTCAAGATAAGTAACCATGAAAGGGGCATATTTATAGAAATAAATAATAACACGTTTCAGAAATTTCCTCAACGCAATAAATATTAGGTAATGTGATATTTCCATTTAGCTTTAGAACGTGAAACAATAACATTAAACCGCAGATGACAATTACCATGCAGAACAACTCACTCACTGTCGGGTAACGCCCTTTCCTTACAGCGTACGTAATTTGTTATAAAAGAACAAAAAGATTGAAATTGTAGAAACAAAACCTTAAAGGAAACTAAGAAGAATAAATTTATTTAATTATAATTTCTAATCCAAAAGCGATCTAAAACTGGCTTCGATTTAGCACAGTAATAAAGTATTTCAGCGGCCCACTCAAACTTCATTTAAACTATTCAATTGAGTATTGATATCCAACTTCCTGCACACATTTTCCAATAAAATATTAATCCCGCGAGTTCGAGTAGGTTAGTTGTGCTATGAGTTAAATAGCCCCATTATGCAACGGTAAAATATCAATCTCGCTACTTTGCGAACTTCAAGTGAAGAAGTGAAAGGATAATAATTGCGGCAGAATTTTTAAAGCCGGCCGTTTCGTGCCGCTACAATTACCCACAAAAACCGATTCAGAAGAAACGCCGCACTTTCGCTCTTAACCTGACGACTCGCAACCACAGATCCTTGAATGCAGGTAATTATTGGTTTTGTTAATAAACATGTGTGGTGGAATCAAAGGCTGCAACACTTGCAATTATCTCCGTGCTGCCCGCTACCGTGTGAATCAGTACTCGCAAATCACGTACTTTCGTTATTACGCTCACGTCAGCTTCGTTCTTCAAATTATACACTCCTGCAACTAAATACAAAATTTTTGCTTTAATGAAGGCTCACGTCCGACTACTACATAAACTTTTACTCGTCAGACACAAAAACGCGCACTAGCGTCAAGATACTATAGGAAAGTAATCCATTAAAACATCAAGTTTTAAGCTTTGCATTAGAAAAAATAATAATGAAAATAGTGGCGGCTCCAGACAAACTATGCATATCCTAACAGTGAAACAGAGATTGTTATAACATAAAATATTACATTGGGCCATTTGTAGTGCGCAATATATATATTTTTGGGGTCAAAGACATTGTTAAGAGTAAAAAATTAATGTAAATGGTGGAGGCGCCAGACGCAAAATAAATATCTTAATATAACTACGGGGGAAGTTACAGAATTCATGATTCATAAGTTAGATCCACCAATTTCAATTAATTACCAACAGTTTACAAGGTTGCTTTATAAAAGATTTTGTTGGGATATATTCTGAAAATTAGTGACAAATACATTGTCGTTTATGAACAGTTTCAACTTACATATTTCACGAGAAAAAAAACTTTAATAGTGGAGGCATCAGCCAGCTCAAAACGAATTTATAATTGGCCAATGATATCGCCATACTTAAATCAATAAGACAGGGTATTGCAAAACTTTTGTGTGGGGCAGATGCCGGACATTTTCAGTAACGTTCAAAAATGTATTTTGCATGGGAGATCTCTTACCGTGTGTGTTATGAAAACAACAACCATTACACTACAGAAAATCAAATTTTTAACTAAATCCTATGACAGTATTACACTGATTTAAAAAAAAATGAAATATATATTGAAATGACAAAATATATTAGCAAGAATATACAAATGATGGATGCACATACAAAGAAGGTACAATGAAATCCCATATTTTAGAAAACGAAATTGTAGAAATTATATTGTACTTGTGGAAGTTATGGCAGGAAAATGATGGGAGCCCCGGAAAAACAAATCAACAATCTAATTCGGAGTGTAGAAAAATTGAAAGCATATTAAAGTTAACAGAAAAAAGCAAAATATTGCAGTTACTTTATTTAAAACTGATCAATTTAATAATTTACCTTTTTGTAGGTAAATATATTGTGAAAATGGCGGAGGAGCCCAGCAGAAACAAAATTAATAAATTCTTTAGCGATATCATTGCTATCCAGAGTTAACACCTAAGACACGGTTGCTTTAACAAATTTTGGAAAAGTTAGCAAATATTTGTTAGATATATAGACACCTTTTTAAAACTGTAAAACCTCAGGTTGCCAAAAGTGTTGACTATAAAATAATAAAATCCATGAACAAATAAGTATAGAACAGTGGTGATATCGGACAACCGCATACTCTATGCTATTAGTATAAAAAAAATACACAAATGGTGGAGGCGCCAGAAAAACCTCGGAGAATCTATAATCTAAATTCTGAAATAGCCAACTTTAATTTTAGGGACTTTTATTTAATAATTATTTAGCAGATATTTAGAAAAACAGTACAAGTGGTGGAGTCCTCAGAGAAGAATAATACAACCGTAAAGAGTTCGTAAACTATTTTTTTAAATAACAGATGTAAGTCCTCCAAGAACGAATCTACTATTATATACCTCTGTTACGAAGCTTTGATGTTTCAAGAACACTTGGTAGTTATTGAAATGATAACAGTCATGCTATAAATGTCAAAGCTACAATTTCTTAAAGAGTTTACAATGTACGTTTTGAAACTAATAGACTTAAGGTCTCTAGGAATAAATCTAAATATCATAAACATACGCATTTCTTGTCAAGTGGAAAGCATATTGATAACATTGCAAAAATGGAGGCGCCAGAAGGAAAAAAGGGCAATTTAGTCTATATCCTACGTTTTAAAACAGAAAAAGTTAAGTTCTTCGGGAATTAGTCTAATATTATAGTATATTTGTCTTATAAGCAGAAACGAAAGCAGAAAAAATGTCTTGCTGTAACGGAATTGGTTGAGCATTTTAAGAAAAAGAAACAAAACATTACAAGCTTGTGACGTACACGTTGAAGGCGTGTACGACGGACGTATGTTGACGGTGTTTCTACCTCCCGCCGCCCGCTATCACTGTCGGACGAGTATGTATGGAGCACAGATTTCAGTGAGAAATCATTTTGTGTTCATTTTGGTTTCATTTTATTTATTGCAGCTTGTTTACGAGAAATAGATTGTTATTTTACCTTTTTGCCTGGTGATTTTAAACCGGAAATGAGTTTCGTTTCCACGTGTTCTACCGGAACGGCGTTCCAGAGAGTTTTGGCTTACCTTCTCCCCTGCTTGTAAAATTTGATAATAACGTAATAATTATAGAGAAAAATGGGACAAATAGCGAGACTCTTCCCGTCATAAAATCAAATCCTAGAGAAAATGTAAGACAAATACACGAATTTATATATTCAAATTTTCCAGGAATTAATCTTATATAGGTTTCCTTGCATAGCATAACTAGAGGAACAACTACAGAAACAAAATATGCTCAAGTTTTAATACAGAAAACATACTTTGTATGTATAAAACAAAGTTTAGTCGGTAATGTAATCCGCAGTTATCTGCAGTAGCACAAATTCAGGTGTCGAATCAGATGTAAAACACACATTTCCGCTTGCCCAGCGACAATAACTGATAAGAGTGTAATGCAATTCTGATTAAGTGACAGAGGAATCAGTTTCGTGCTGTTTCCGCTCGTTGCTCCGCTTGTATTACATTGTTCTAAACTTTGCAGACAAACACTTCCACGAGTTGGTGTACTCGCTGCAGTAACGAGACCGATAATTAATCACCTCTCCCGAAACAAGATCGTTATGTTGCCACCTTGCACGATACATTCTAGAGGTTCCTATTAGCACGAAAAAAGAGAATGATTTAAGATTCCTACGCAAGTCCGATAAATAATTAGAATTTCTGTGAGGACTACGTAATGGACCCGTTGATAAATTAAAGTGTGAGAACTGATACGGGCCGAGATTAACTGATTGGTAGAAAATTTTTCGAATCACTGTCGTGTCTTCTAATCGATACGTTTGGGGAATTACGATTATGCATTGTACCGTAATGAAGCTGATTTTTAACCGAAGGTTATTGACAGCGACTCCATCAAGTTGTTTACACGACCTTGTTCGTTTTTTAATCACCTGTTCCCCTCTGATTAAAACAGCGCTATTTTGATTATCGACGAGGCAGTTTCGGGTCTTTGTCTTGCAGAAGTTAACATGCCGAGAATGGCAATGGATTGGAAACTAGTAGCTTTATCACGAACAATGATCTATATCTATAAAAATCTTTATGGCAGCTTCTGGGTGTCTAAGTAGAGAACATTACTGTAATTAAATGACAAACATAGTGGTGATAATTACACAAGTATGATAACAATTCCACTCAGGTGGAAGGCATTCGCAGAAATGCCACCAGCATCCGCATATGGGCACCGCTTTGCGTCGAAAATGGACAAACAAGGTAGGTAGCCGTTTAGAATTTAGATAGCACTTACTTATATATTTACCATAAATCTTAGTGACTTATTTGAACGAAGGAATGAGTTTACTGTACATTACAAATTGTTTTATTTTTTGTTTTGTCAGAACCTGTTATTACTAGAATTTCCAATAAATTGCTTTCCACTCAGCATTTTTCAGCCGCAATTTCCAAGGAGATGCGGGCGTAATTAAAATAACCCCCTACGTTTATAGGGCCGCAATAAGCTATCCATAAAAATGCTGGCTTTTAGTGGACTATCTATGTTTTACCATGCACTTCCCATTTATAGCGCATTAAAACGTTTAACAGCTAAATTATTTTAAAAGCCATGTCCTCTTTACTGAACCGTAAGTAAACGCGATTAATTTATTCAGATACGAAAGCAATTATCCGAAGATTACGTGTCTACTAATAATAATTACTTACAAGCGTAATCAATAATTGTATTTATAAATCGCAATCCAATACCAATATATTTATACAAAAACAAATTAAAAAGTTATTTACGGTGCAAGAATAACAGCAAATAATGGTAATTATATCTCTAATATAATTTATATAGGAAAATTGAAATCATCGTGGAAGGTTTAATAAATGTCAAAAATATAGGATTTATTTGCTAACATATAATATAGGGAAAAAATAAAAAAAAAATGTAATGGCAATAATACTCTATATTTAATCGTAAGAGATGTGATTTATTTATTCCAAAAGAAAATCAATTATTTTTCTGCTTCTGCTAAGAATGGGATTTCCGTAAGTGTTTTTACATTAATTAATATATTTTTCGTTTTTAACAACAATTCTCTATCATACTGAAGAATGGTTGACCAATATGTAACCGAAACGTAGAAAATGTGTACAATTTATGAAAAATATAATATTAGTATTGAATTATATAGATTCTATTAAACATTAAATAAATGCAATTGATTTAATACGGTATGAAAATGATTATCCGACCATGTTTATAATCTATTAATTATAATCACCAAGGAAGTAGGTGTTTTCGTTAAGAAATATCCTCAATTTCTTTGTTTTTCAGAAACAAGTTAGAATTAATGATTCAAAACTCAGCAAACACTAGTAGATGCTTTTCTAAATTGAAAATTTAGAGTTTGGAAAGGCGTTACTAAATTTTACAAATATAGATTGATTCTGTAATAAATATACTAACAGATAAAATTCATACAGTAAATAGTCATACAAACACGCCGACTTTCTTGAACACTCAACAAATGCAATTCATTTATGCCGACATTAAAGTAATTGTAGGATAGTGAGTAAGATAATTATTAATAATAATTCTTCATTCATTCTTTATGTGGATGAAACGCTAGGTATGGAGAAGAAATAAGGCGAAATGGGAATACCTCTAAGAGAAAGAACAATATATGTCCTACAATTCGTGGACGACCAAATGGTAATTGCGCAAGAAAATACTGATACAGTGATATTTTTAGGGCTCGGTTGTTCACAGACAGGAGGGTTAGAACTGGACACAGAAGAGATAATGAGCCTCATGAATAAAAATTAAGCAATTGCTTATTCGCAAAAGCAAAAACTGAAAATGCAAATACTTTAAGAAAAAACAATTACTCAATTATTATAAGAATAAAAATCTTGAGCATTTGCTAGCTTTCCGTTATCGTTTAAGCAATTGTTAGTTTTGACATGAACAGGCCTGATATGATTTTTTGAAGTTACTAAGTTATTTGTAGGTTAGAATTTTGTATGAATCGGTACTCCCACGATTTCTTAATTTAATTTAAAATGTCTGATACAGTATAGTTGTGAGGATGAAGAAAAAGTAGATAAACAAAGTATTTTTT
>JABXWE010001260.1:0-71210 GCA_014611495.1 Limonius californicus
TTAAAATAAAAATTCAAAATGGCGCCCAGCCGCCATTTTAAATGATAGAAAATTTAATCATGGGCTAAAAAATAATATTTAATTTCCCATTAAAGCTCACCAAATATTGTGGTAAAATATCAAGTCGTTCAAAAATTAGTTGGGGGGGGGTTACTTTATAGACACAGTGTATATCAAGTAAACGGTGGCGAGCAAATGGAATGGAGTATAGTCGACTTGTGTAAAGTACAACCATTATTGTAAGGCTGAATTACAACTCAGCCCTAACTTTTTCTCTACCTGGCTGCTCACAGAGGATTACAAGTAATCATTTTTAAAGCTATTACGATTTTTCCATTTCCATTTTTTTTGTAGGCATTTATTTCGGATTTTGAAATAATATTACTTAATAACCCATTAGTTTTAAAGAGTTTACGTATTCAGTCAGTAAATAGAAGTTGTTCCATATAAATTAGTTTCTTTTTACCTGAATTTAGAGTTCACCGAAACACCTAACACAGTTGTTGTTTATGATATCTACGTGTGTAATCCTCTGTAAGTATCCATGGTAGAGAAAAAGGATAACGTCGAGTTTTAACCATATCGACTAGAAGTGGACACACCCCGTATTTCGTGTGAATTTTTTATTCTTAATTATTATTAAAAATATTAAAAATATAATAAAGAAAAGAGGTAAGGAATTTGCATTTTTTTAAAATTATATTTTATATCTGGGTGTTTAGTCTCGCCGGCCGAAATTAAACTTATATGCAGTATTCGCAAATTGCGCAATTTATTGGGATTTTTAAATAGAACACACTGTATCATAACTTAAAAGTCTTTTAAATTACATTTTATTTGATATTGGCTATTGTCAATCTAAATTTAATAGTTGGAATGTTATTAAAAATGCTATTCGTAACGTATGTTTTTGATTAAATTTTTCACTTCCATGTAAAATCAGTTGCAGTTATATCTTTAAAAAAAGGGTTCACGACTGTATAATATCATACAGGGTCTTTCAATTAAAATTTTCTAGCAACTACGCCGTCGGGTTAAGTTTTAAATGGGCAAGTAATTTTGAAGTCTATCAATAAATTTCTTACCAAATTGTATCTTATTTAGCATCAGGTCAAAATTTTATTTAATAAGATGAATACCGCGGAAACCCCTATAATCTTTATTATTTTAATTTTAATTCTGTATCTACAATGTACAGAGAGTATCTAAATAAAACAAAAGTTAAATTTGTTCTGTTTAGACCAAACATCCTGTTTATTTCACAACAACCTTTCGTACAATTTGTCTTAATAGTATTTTTGAATAGTTTGAAGGCAATTGCATTTAAAAAATGCTACTAAAAATACACAGAATAGGTAATACTAACTGTATTCATATTTTTAAAACACATTTTAATTTAACAAATATTTCCAAAATACGGTTTTTGAAGAATTTATATACATATGTACGTTTAGAGGATAGAGCAACGAGGTTTTTCAAATATCCTCTTAACCGATGGAATAAGCCAGAAATTATTGCTTTCTGCATAACTTGGCATAATAATATATTTTTTATATTTTCATTTTTATAGTGCAATTTTTTTCCTCGCATTTTACGGTGTACATTTTGTGTCATCGTATTCTAATATAAATAATTATTGTTGATACTGTTAGAAAACCCAAAGATTTTCTGCAATTGTAGTTAGAATTTAATCCAAAGTTAAAGATTGAAATCTTTACAGTGTGTTATTTGACGATTGAGTTATCGTTTCCGTTTATATGGAATCATGAAATGTTTTATATTAGTTGAAAGTTAATGAAATTTAAATGATGATCTTCACGGCTGTGGGTCACCGTGAATAATTTTACAATGGCGTTAATTATACTAATTAATGCTGCTTACCGGTTTAGGGGACTCCTGTTGAGCTTTCTGCAGTTGTGGTCTTGCAGATACCATCACAATAATTGCTACAAAGTATATTGCAGTCTTCATTTAACTTCTGAAAATAAAAAAGGTATTTTTGTAATAGTATACAGACGTTATTACTTTATCATTATACATTCTGAATATTTTAAATAAAGAAAGCATATCACAAATAACAAATGTGATAAGTGATATAAACTCAGACAACACGACAAAGATAATTACTGCAAAAGCAGTCACACAATCCATACATATAAAAACAGGTATACGACAAGGAAATTCTCTCAGTCCGTTTCTTTTCAATTTGATTATGAACAAGTTCATAGAAGCACTGAAGAATAGCGAAGGCTACAGAATGGGAAATAAAAACATCAATGTACTGTTGTGTTATGCAGTTGACGCTGTACTGATAGCCAAGAATGAAAAAAAATCTGCAAAGACTACTACACAAGCTCAATAAAACTGGAAAACTGTATAACATGGAGATATCGGAAGCAAAAACTAAAGCAATGGTTATATCCAAAGAACCTATAAGGTGTAAGCTAGAACACGAAGGAACAATAATAGAGCAGGTGATGATGGTCGATTATCTAGGAATTGAAGTGTCGAGTACTAGAAATTTAATAAATGAGGCAAGGAAACAAGCGACGAAGGCAGCGCAAATAGATGCGTGTAGAAAGCAAAGTGCAAATATATAAATCAATGGTCGGTCCAATTTTAAACTATGCTAACGAAACGCGTGCAGAGACCAAAGCAACAAAACAAAAAATGAGGACAACAGAGATGCGAGTTTTAAGATCAATATTAGGCGTAACACTGCGAGATAGACAGAGAATCATAGATGTAAGAAGAACATGTAAGGTGGAAGACGTAGTGAAATGGATGTAGGTTAGAAAGAAGGAATGGAACAACCACGTGGAACGAATGGGAGCAGAGAGATTTGCAAATATAACCAAAACAAATATACCAACTGGGAGAAGGCCCCCAGGACGACCACCGTGAAGATGAACAGAAAGCGGGATCTCTTCGTCGGCGGAATAACAGGCCAGACAAACAGGGAGACATCCTTAGTCAAAGGAAGAAGAAGAAGAAGATTATACTATATAATTATTGTGATAAAGTTTAGAACAAACTATGCAACTGTAACGAAATAATTTTTTTGCACATGTTTGAAACGAGCATTTTATCATATTTTTAAATTTTGGCCTTTTGGATAATAGAACTTTTCTAACAAATGACGAATTTGCTGTCAATACTCTCTGTATATATCTGTCACAATGAGATTATATTTATAGTAAGTATTTCTTGGTTTTTTAAATTATTCTTCGCAACCTGGTGATATTAATATTGAGGAAAATTATTCTACAATTGCACTTCCTGTGTAATCGGAACTGATAGCTACATTGTATTTTATATTATTAAATGGTAGACTTTTTAACGGTTTCGAACCAATTTTCTATAGTTCACACAACTAAATTTTCTTGGTAGAGTTAAACTGTTTTAAAATTCATCCATTTAAAAGCCATACGTTGTTTTTAATTTTAATTGTGTATTTAAAACAAATTTTCAGGAAAACGTGATTTTGAGACATTCTGGGGGGTTTCCTGGAATAGATTTTTGATACCACCCTCGTAATTATATTTGTATTCATGAAGAGTGAAAGCTTTAGTCTACTATGTAAAATCATAGGCTTACTGTAAAAAAAGAAAAGAAAAATAATTAATAAACACTAAAAAACAAAACAATCAATTTGGAAGCTGTTAATGTTGACGTTTCTTTCTGTGTTCCTAATATTTGAGATGTACTCAGACTAGATTCAGGTTAACCTTTAAAAAAGTTTAAAATCCACATTTTTGTGTAAATTTGGAATAACTAAACAGTTGAAATTTGTACAATGACTGCTACCTCTAAATATTGTATTACTAAACAGTTCTACCGCAACGAAATAATTTAGATAATTTTAATATGAAATAGATTGACTCGAATATATATCTTGGCGCCCCTAAACCTGAATATTTTCGTTACTTTTACATAGCAAAAATATTAATTGAAAGCTTTATTGGAATCCTTAAAAAATGATTTATCATTCCATTTAAAAGAAATACGTTACGATAATTTCTGGTTACAAGGAAGTGCATTCGTATGACAGTTTATCTTAAAACTTGAAAATTTTGCATTAAAATAAAGTCAAAAATTTAAAAATATTATTTTGTCGTATACAAGAAGAAATAAAGATCCACGTGATTTAGTTGTCACCCGATATATTAAAATCAGTACCACTTACAATATATGAATCTCCTATTTATTCGATGTAGGTAGTTCACGTAATCACCATTTGAGTGCACCTAGTAATTTCACGAGTAAACTGGGGACACTAAATTATCCACACTTGGGAAGAGCGCTTTTATAGGCCCCCGCCATTGGGGTAGGATTCGGCAAGGACGAGCTTCTTCAACTTGGGATGCAGCGCTGGAGGTGCAATAACAATAAATTTACATTTATTAATTTTTTATAATTATTCATCTTTTTAGTGAAAGTACATTCATTTGTTGTATACAGAAGTTCACACAGCTTAGTTCATCTATGCGCTTTGCGACATTTCAATAGGAAAACGATCGCAGGTGTCTTCCCAAGGGAGACGGTTATTGTTTACGCTTTGATGCCCTTTGGTTGCTGGCGAGAATGCCAAGGTCCTCTTAGAGTCTCGTTTAGTAGCAGAATGCCATTTGGTTGATGATGGTTTGCTAATTAAATTAAACTGCTTGATACAGGAGATATGCGGTCTAAGCAGATAATCTGTTTGTTTTATTTTTTATGTGGGGTATCCTTGAAATGTTTATCTAACTGTAGATTTTTGTAAACAACGTGGTTTTACTAAAGTCTTTATGTAAAGCTAATTATGTGAGTCTTAAAAATATTATTAAAAAGAAGTGTTATTGAAAGATCAATAAGCCATTGCAACTGCGATGAAAGAGAACATGTACAAAATATACATATAGGCAGGAAAAATTAGAACAAAACATAAGTATGTAGACATAATTACAAAATAATTAAAAATAAGAGTAGCAGAGGGGTACACCAGAGCTGACAGAATAAGAAATAACGACATCCCTTATTGTAAGAGACAATTCACAATAATAAAGCAAACTAGATAACCCACGTATAGCGAATGGAAGACCACCGGATACCAAAAATAGGTTATGCATATCACCCTCGTGCGAGAATAAACCGTGGTAAGCCCAGAAGGAGATAGCAGCAGAAGACCCGGTTCAAGTCATGCTGTTTAATCCTTTAACAGAGAATGAAGAAGAAACAGCACATACGAGCGAGATAATGGATGAAGTACCAATGTAGGTACCTTGCAATTATTTTTAGCCAAGTTGGGAGAACAGAAATAAGGCTGCACAAATACAACCAACGAAACAAAACAAATAAGGGTAAATGTGAACTAGAAAACAAAACAAGAATGGAAGTCTACCTTGCGATGTCAGGTTCGACTATTATACGCTAATGAACCTTGGTTGACCCAGGTATAATTAAACACAATATATGGAATAATGAAAGAATCGGATAACAGTTGATAATGAGTGAAGCAACAAAGTAAAACAAACTATCGATTGACGAAACAAGTAACAGAAGTCAGGAGGCAACTAAAAAGACTTGGGAAGAGCTTTTAGAACAAAACTGGAGAAACAAAACAGTGAAAATAATGGCAAAGATGAACCAGATGGCGCAGAACCGCAAGCAGTGGCAAAAATGAGTGGAGTATTTATTAATAATGACTTATCCAGAAGAGATGTAGATAAGCAAATCAGAAAGAAAGTGGAGGAAGAAGGAAAACAAGGAAAAACAGTTAAAGTTCATTATCAAAAGCTGACTGTAGAAGGAAAAGAATGGAGTGGAATATGAGAAGGAACACGTTGGAGAAAGAAATAAATACAGATAAGACAGTAGATGAAAACTCAAAAAACTGACTGGTACTCTGACCGATTACATGAAGACGAAAAGAGCAAAATAGAAGCACACGCAAATAAGAAATATGAAGATGAGAGAGGAAAACCGGGAAACAATCTAAGAATAGGCACTTGGAATATAATAAGTTTAAATGGCAAAGAGCGCGAACTTATAGAAGAATGCGAAAAGGTGAAATTAGATTTGCTAGCAATTACTGAAACTAAGAAGAAAGAACAAGAAATGATAGAACTAAAAAGAGAAATTAATTGGCCACATATAGATGACCGACCAAGCTAAACTACCCAAAATCGTACTGGAGATAGGAGCGGAAGAGCGCAAAGCCGTAGTGGGAAGAAAAGGAAATACAATGCCAGAAACAGGAAGGCTAGCAAACGACCCTCGGGAGTAGAGGAAGTGGATTAGAAGGAAAAAATTAGTCATTGTAGGTTCATTCCAACAACACCGCCAATTCGTTGGTCTAATCGAGTTGAAGATCTGCTACACATAGGGTTGCACGATGCTATCTAACTAGCTCAGGACAGGGAAAACTGGAGAGTCACTATAGATTCCACGTATTAATTTCAATTGCACTGGTGTCACCAAACCCTCTTGAGGGTAAATAGACCGAGGAGGAGGAGATTCATTCTCCGTAAGGAGGCGAGCCGCAATAGGGGTCAGTCAGGTTCCGCATCGGAACCCTCAGCCCCTCTTCAGCCAGTGATGTGAGTGTAAAGATGGGAAAGACCAGATAATTTGGATAATGGGATGTCGTGGATGAAACTGTCCCAGTACTTACCTATCTGACATAGAAAAACAACCAGACACTTGAGTCAGGACAGTTGGTCTAGGGGTTTGAACTTCGAACCCTAGACTTCCCGAAAGAAAAGTAAATGCTATACCGCTGAGCCACCTACCTCGGCGGAAGTGGATAGAAAAGTCGACGTTCTAGGGGAAAATGGGTCCTATTTCATTTTTAATCCAAGTTTCTGATCTATTTTAATAATCTTAGTTGTTGTTATAGCTTCTATTACCTAAAATCCAGACTATCCATTAGTATGCAATTCCTACACGTCTTGTATCATATGGAATGCATTTAGAAGAGTTCGCTTGTTGGTGTTCAATTGTTGACACTAAAAAGAGAGAGAGAGACTTTTTCGGCAGAAAGAACGTAATATCAGCAATATTGACTTAGAAATAGCCACGTTAAATATTATATTAATGTTGTAATCTTCTTTGTGTGCCGATCCATGAATAAATCTATTCACAAATACAAGAAAAGTTGCGGCGCAGTTAAATGTAAAACACAAAACTATGAAACTTTTTGAAAGTTTATCACCTCTACCCGTACCATATTCAGTGTGTGCAAGCATGGTTGCCACGAGATTTCTCTCAAAGTTTTGGCTTTCATGCTAGTGCTTACTTGAAGCAGTCGTTCAAAACCCAAATTTTTCGAGGAATGCAATTATAAACTTTCATAACAATCACCTATGGGCTGAAGAAAATCCACATTCCATAATGGAAAGCCAATTCCGGCATCAGTTTTCTTCTAATGTATGGGCTAGTATTTTTGGAGATAATCTGATTGGGCCATATTTTTTACTTGAATACCTAACTAGTAAAGAGTTACCTGTGTTATTGAAAGATATTTGATTACAGCTAAGGAATACTATGCTACTATTTATGCACGATGGTGCTCCAGTATATTTTAGTGTTGCCTAAAGGGAAAATTTGAATACAAATTATCTTCATAGCTGGATAGGTTGTGTTGGACAAGCCATGGGAAGACATTAAAGAAACCTAGCTAGGAAACCATAGCCACTGCGATCAGCAGATATAAACCCCCTAGATTTTTATTTAGGAGCACGTCAAATCACTAGTGTACAAAACTCTAATCTTGGACGTAAATGATTTGGAGAATACAGTTGTCGACTCTTTTAATTCTATCAGGAATACACTCGGAATTTTCGAACGTGTACAGCAATTATTGGTGGGAATAATGCAGCAGGCATACTAGCACAAGGAGGACACTGAACGATTTATTTAGTAACACCCTGTATTACGAGGATAACGCATTTTGAGGAAAGCTATTATTTTTCATTTTATGTTATTTATCGGTCAAAGAATCACTCTCTGAAGTTTTCGACATTACTTAGAAAACAGCCTGTACATGGAATACTATCCATATTAAGATAGTCTTGTAAAGCTAATTGGAACGGCTAACCTCATAAGAGTTTTGGAAGAATTCTATTTACTATATGTACTAGAAACATTAAATTGAAATAAATTCAAGTGTCCAGGGATTTTTCTTGAAATTTATTTGCGAAGGTACAGAGTGCTTTATGTTTTAAGATTACAGTTTGTTGTTACTTTTCTTCTGAATTTCTAATAGATCAACAATTTATGGTGTGCATTTTAATCTAATAGCTATAAAATACGTAAAATGCAATGAAACTTCCCACGCAGTCACAAATTTAGCCACCAACGTTGCAGAATGGGTTGTCTTAGAAGGTAAAAAAAAATACGCATACGTTGATTGCCGGTATGCGTTTGCATCACTGCATTTATTATTTCTTACACGGAATTGCACATCTTAGAGGCGGGTGAATATTCATTTTTTCCCACGTTATTTCATGCTGTGACACAGCTCGGTAATCATTAATAATAACGCTAATGACAGGTTGGGCTGCGGCAACTAGACGGCAAAGACGTGGCTTGCCCCAATTTCGCACACAACAATTATTCTTTCACACTTTTGTTTCAAGGTCATCGTAATTTGGCAACTTTTCCATTGTTGACTTGTCTAAATTGTTACAAAAACATCAAGTTCCAAACGAGATATTTTGCTAATTATACGCTGGTCTTAATTAACAATAACGTTATAAATTAATCGTTTACTAAAGCATATAGTCCTGTGTGAATATGAGATTGCATCTTATAACGAGCAACAATAACAATTTTTTGTATATTTTATAAACGTAAGTAATTAGTATCTCACTTTTGTGTGAAACTATTATATAATTAATTTATTAATGATAGCTTTACAATTATGTGGTGATTTTTCAAAACATTTAATAGCAGTGGTATGGGGTTCGAATCCTGCTTTCCGAGTAGGTGTGTGTACTTGACCTAGTTGACGATGCGTTACACGGGGACTAATAACCGCAGATATTCACACCCACCCCCACAGTGAATTTTTAATTTATATACATAGTATTTGTTTGTGTGCATAATTCTTTATTGAACTATCGTTAGGCGGCAATTACTCATGGTATTGCAGTATTTCAAGTCCATTAAAGTAAATACACGCAGTGCTGCTGTATTATGTAGGTACTCGGTCCAAACTAAAGAAAACGTTAATGACAAATCCTTTCCTAGCACAGATTCTGAATATTTTCATTCGCACTTACCGTACTGGTACTGTATTCTTATCTGGAGTAACTATCATACCATAGCTATCTTGAAACTTCAGAAAAAAGTTTAGGTCTACGACATTTTCAAACAACTTTGTGTAATGTATTTATGTATGCCAATGTAACATTTGTTTACCAAATAAGGATCTCTTTAATATTAATTGGGATGTATGTACAGCGTAGTGATAAAGTTCCGAATACAATTCATAATTTTGTTATTTAATGATTTTTTTGGGAAAACACCAACCTACGTCAATTTTATTTTTTAAGACGATACTTCCTGATGAATATTATTTCGATTGGATTTTGTGTGTGACTTCATTAATTATTTAAATATCAATCCCATTTCCTCTTCTGCAGTTAAATGGTGATATAAAACAGTTGGTACCCCCATATAACAATTTGTTTGAGAAAAATACACATAACGCTCAAAACTTTCAGAATTTATTTTTAATGTGAATTAGAACATTCTGAAAAAATTACCAATAGGAAATATTCAAATTATCCGCCATTAACCAGTTGACATTCGCCAGCACATGTGTAAATACATTGTATTGTAAGCTCAATAGTTTCCCGATTGTTACTTTCCATGTATAAATGAATTCGACCACATAGAATGAAATCTAGCGGCGCTAAGTCAGGTGATCACTCAGGCCAGTCAAACGGCCCTTGTCGTCCTAAACATCTACTAGGAAATGTATCGTCAAAAAACTGTTGGGCTTGTACACCATAATTGGGAGGAGGTCTATTGCTTGGGTGGCTAAATAAGAGGGCAGCCTTTTAAGTTTTTAGAAACGACCACTAGGTGGCGCTATTGAGATGTGTCATTACTATTTTCGTAAAATTTGACATTTGTTATTTGGAAAACAGTGGCAGCTCGGAAATTGACCGAGTAGTTTGTTTACAGTGAGCGTTTAAAAAAAGCAATTTTGTGAAAATTTGACGTGAAAGTTTACGTTGGATGATTATTTACGATTTCAGTAAAGACCTAACTCAACATCAATGCATAGAATCGCTTCGTTCAACTTTTGGTAATGAAGTACCATTAGAAAACACTGTTTATAATTGGTTTGCAGAATTTCGTCGTGGTCGTGCGTCCGTCAGTGATGAATTTCGTGAAGGTCGAGCGAAATCGCTTGTTATTCTAAAATACATTGATGCTATATGCAACATGATTGAGGAAGATCGGCTTGTGACTTACAGTGAGATAGAGGCATCCTTAGGCATACCGAAGACTGCAGTACATTCGATTTTGTATGAACATTTAGCTGTGGAAAAGGTCTGTTCCCGATGGATTCCGCATAATTTGACGCAAGCTCAAGAAAGGATTCGTGTTAATTGCTGTAAGGTAATGCTCAAAAAACTCCACCGAGGAACTGCAAAATCCGTATACAACATCGTAACAGATGACGCAACTTGGATATATTCGTATGAACCGGAAACTACGCAACAATCCACTGTTTGGGTGTTCCAAGGTGATCCTAATCCTACAAAAGTTGTTCGTTCACGAAGCACTTCCAAGAAAATGATCGTCTGTTTCTTCGTTTGTACTGGACATGTCGCAACAATTCCATTAGAGGATCGAAAAATAGTTAACGCTGAATGGTATACAACAATTTGTTTGCCAGAAGTCTTCGACGAAATTAGGAAAAACAACCGAAAACGTCGCATCATTCTTCATCACGACAACGCCAGCTATCGCACAGCACGTCAAACAATTGATTATTTGAATTAACATCTCATTGCCCGTATTCACCTGATTTATCGCCTAACGACTTCTTTGTGTTCTCGAATGTCAAACAAAAAATGCGTGGACAGCAATTTTCATCACCCCAAGAAGCCGTTGAAGCCTTCTAAAACCATATTTTTGAGATACCAACTTCAGAGTGGAAAAAATGTTTCGAGAATTGGTTTGAACGCATGCAAAAGTGTATAAATCTTAAAGGCGAATATTTTGAAAAGCAATAAAAAAGTTTGTTCCAAAAAAATTTTTCTTTCCTATTTTTTGTAAAACCTTAAAAGTCTGCCCTCGTACGAATCGCATTCAAATTTTCTTCAAAACAGTAAAGTCCTAGAAAACGAGTTCGCATCACTCCCAGCTATATATTTACTTTTCCTAGATACTGGCTGAGAGATTGTTGATACCAGTGGGCCACTGAGCCATTCAGCAAAAATGGGCCTCGTTAGAAAAAAATAATATGTAAGAAGTTGGAAATGTCACCATAACGAAAATTGTTTTTCATACAACTGTAATCAACGGTCTGGATCAATTTCACTTAACTTGTGTATCAATCTTGCTTTGTAAGGGTGGTATTTTTGCTTCTAAATCAACTTTACTACAAATGAACGACTGGTATTACAGTTCAATCCAATTTACCTTGTAGAAGTACATAATGAGGATACTCTTCAGCTGCAACCAATTCGTTCAATTTGATTCATCGCTTACTAGAGAGGCTGACCTTCTGGAGGCAATCTTTAACAACGCTCGCAGTTTCCATAAATCTCGTAACTATTCGAAATTTTGCAGGTTTATTAGGATGTTCTTGATTAATCAACTCACAAGCTTTCTCGTGAAATCTTAAACTACCGCCGTACCAACTATTATTTTCACTATTCACTACACTGTGTGTTCTATTGTTGTTGTATTCTAGTGTTCTATTCACTCTGAAGATGCAAACTGCAATGTCTTACGAAACGTTAGTTTGTATGGGTTCACAAACAGCTAACAGGCATAAGCCGATTATGTATTATTGTCCTGGCAAACAAAATACATCAAGATCAAATTCTTGTCCGCCCCAAGGTTTGAATAATTCAGCACACGGCCCTGTTCAGGCAGGCAGGGCCTACGAACAAATATTGCTCAAACTTCCAGAGCAAATGCTTGAAAAAGCAGACAAGCTACAGATCGGTCCTTACCTGATAATGCTGGGTGTGGTTCCCAAATGATGACGCGGTCTAAGCCGAAAGTAAATTGTAATAATGACAACCGTATGATTGTAATGGGCGATAGCAATGGAAAAATTGAAACAATATGATATTATATTAACAGAATAAATAAGAGGATGTCGCATACGAAAGATTGGCGGTGACTTCAAGACACAGATTAAGTAATATCAAATACATTATTGAAAAGAAGAGAATGTCGGAAAAAACAGTATAAAAATAAAATTGACTTTATTTTAACAAACAGAATACAACTAATCCTTGATACAGATTAGCGTGTAGTAGGAGTAAATATAAAAATAACCAATAACAGAAAAGTGAAAAATTATTTATGAATAAACAGACGGGAAAGCTAACTACAAAAATGGCAAACTTGTATCAGAGGGATCGCATAAACAAATCCTAAAGTATCAACCTGAACATATGTATTATGTAAAAAGAATATGATAGAGTCGCAAGGTATATGAAGGCAGCGTTGGACTGTATAGAAAAACTGTTGTTAAAATGAAGAACAGAAGGTACACAGGCAATAATAAATATTGGTGAAAAATAGAAACACAAATTGTACGATCGCAACAGTACAACATAGAATACAATAGGGAAACTGCTACAAATGGCAATGCATGATATCGAAGTAATAATAGACTGATTGTTATCATCTTCCAGCGACTCGCTATTTGCTTTCTGGAACATTGCTGGAAAATTGCACTATTCTTAGTCTTAGTAAATCTCCAGTTAGGATACATATTAATATCAGCGTTGAAACTTTAGTTGATTAAAAATTAACCTACTGCCTAAAATAACCAAATTTTACCCTTTAAAAATGTTGAAATTGTATTAAAATCGAAAAATCATAACCTGAGAATGCTTCCATCTAAAGACATTGCAAACAATCATTTTTACTTAATTCGTAACCACAGTAAATCATTACCTACAATGTTGTTTTATTAAATCCATTTTAATTAAACAACAAAGCAATCTTTTTAAGTAAAGGAATACCGCCGCGTGGTACAGAAGCGAACAAAAAAGTCCGTTTTAAAATCATAAAAATATTATTTGGTGCTTTCAATGATATTTGCATATCTCACAACATATAGAATGGTCCCCGTATAAGTTAACACTTTTGCTTTTTAGAAAAAATACGAAAACTTAGTTGGTGGAGAGCAACCTGTGGAGTCAAACTTACATAAGCATTTGATAGAGCATTTAAATGCTGAAGTAGTTTTGCATACAATTACTGACTTGGGTGTTGCAATGCAGTGGTTAACTTCTACGTTCTTGTATATTCGAGCTAGGAAGCACCCACGATACTATGGGCTGCCGCTTGGACTAACTCTTGAACAAATGGATAAAAGACTATTGGGTAAGTTGGAAATTCGTAAATATAAAATGAAAGTTTCCTTTTAGACAAGTTACACACTGCCATTAGCAATATTTGAAAATAAATTACGTTTTCAAGCGTTACCACTAACAACTGGGATTCTATAGGTACTCAGGATATCCGATATAATATTGCTATGGCCACCCTACAGTTTATAACTTCTTCTGAAGGCAGCTAGGGCCCTAAAGGGCACAATATTTTACTTTTTGAAACTTACAATACGTGTTCTACCGTTGTAATTTTGACTATTTTTCAGATATGTGCCAAATACAAATAAACAGACTAGCACGAACCGGGATGCTCACTATTGACCAGAACGACATAAGAATTGCTACAACAAGCACGGGCTTGCTTATGGCGAAATATTGCATCGCTTTTGACACCATGAGGCTCTTCACTGAGGTAGCTAAAAATTATGAATATTTAAATGGTTTTCAAAATTCAATCTTTGAAGGTTACTGGTAAAGAAATCTTGCAACAAATATTGGGCTTAATTTCGAGGTGCCATGAATTCTCTGAGATATACCTTCGAGTGAACGACAAAAAGGCACTCAATTTGCTGAACAAGTGTCGCAACAGGGAGACCATTAGATTTCCTTTTAATGGTAGAATTAAAACTGTAGACATGAAGATTAATTGGTAACGTAATATTCATTTTATTTATGTCATTTTTACAGTTATTATTGTATAGATTGTTTTTATTTAGGTCGTAGTCCAAGAATTATAGCACCTAGTATTACAACTAATTAGCTATTTTTGCGCTAACCTGTTATTAAAGAGGTCTTTAATCTAACTTTCACCCAATGGTTCCAGTCAGTTGTTCGCTATCTTGCTGTTCGCAATCACACTAGTTTCCGCAGTGTTTTAACTCCCGCACCATGCTCTGCTTTTTAAAACATCACATAGCACTTTTCACCAATAGTAGTTCAAATGGCTTCACTCGTTTAAGACGCTGTACTAAATTGGTGTTGTCCAGCAGTTGGATGGCTTCGTTGTTGGGATGACGATGTAGTCTCTCTTCGAGAGCCTCTGCAAATCTTTTGATTTCGCTGACCACTGTTTCCACTTGTAGATCGCGATGAAGATCAATATTTCTAATTTACCACGGAGCACACACGATATTTCGCCGCACTCTGTTTTGGAATTTTGGATCGTCATTGTATTTGTTTCCTTAGTGCAC
The DNA here is from genome assembly GCA_014611495.1 of Limonius californicus. Classification (NCBI taxonomy): domain Eukaryota; kingdom Metazoa; phylum Arthropoda; class Insecta; order Coleoptera; family Elateridae; genus Limonius; species Limonius californicus. The sequence continues at coordinate 14,771 of JABXWE010001260.1, forward strand.
CCCCACAGCTAGATGCCGTAGGTCCATACAGGTTTTAAAATTTGCTTATACAGCAATAGTTTGTTGTAGGTGGAATGATTAGATTTTCTTCCGATAAGCCAGTATAACTTCCTGTACTTTAGCTGTAATTCGGACCGTTTTTTCTTGACGTGCTCCTTCCATTTGAGCTTCGCATCTAACGTCATCCCTAAATATTTAGCTGAGTTACAGTGGGGAATGACTTGGTTGTTAATTGTTACTGAAACATACTGGTTCTTTTTATTTGTAAACTTGACATGATTAGACTTAGTTTCGTTACGTTTAATCTGCCATTTATTAGCCCAGACATTTACACTATCTAGAGCTTCTTGTAGCTTGTTAGTAGCACTATTCACATCTGAGTCTATCGCCATAATGGCAGTATCGTCCGCAAACATAGCCACTAAGACTTCGTCTAGTTTGGGCAAGTCACTAGTGTATAATAGGTAGAGCACCGGCCCTAACACGCTACCTTGTGGCACTCCCGCTTTGATCGGTTTAAGTTCGGTTGTTTCACACGGAAGTGTCTCTCGGTTAGGTACGATATAAGTAGGCGACTGTATTCGGCCGATAGGAGTTTGTTAATCTTAAGAAACAGGCCATTATGCCAAACACGATCAAAGGCTTGCGCCACATCCAGGAATACGATTGCGCACACTTTTTTCTCTTCAAGCGATTGTTCAATTACGTTTGTAATTCGATGCACCTGATAAACTGTAGAATGGTTGTCCCGAAAACCGAATTGGTGTTCCAGAACAAGCTGTTTGTTATCGATGATTGGTTTGAGTCTATTGAGCACCAGTTTCTCAAACAGTTTTGAGATCATCGGTAGCAAGGAAATGGGCCTGTACCCCTGTACTTCGTTAGGGTCTTTTCCCGGTTTTGGGATGATGGTCACTTCCGCGCACTTCCAGGCTTTGGGTACGTATCTTAGTCTGAGCGCACTATTAATTAAGTTTGTTATTTTCACCATTAACTAGGTCAAAACCCGGCGGTTTATTGGAGCTAATTTTGTGCTTGATCTCATTCATTACTTCTTTTCGGGTCACTGGCTGGGTAGGTTCTCTATGTTCTGTCGTTGGTTGTTGTTCCCAATCCACTTGTGGATTTTCGTATGGTTGGAACGTGTTTTCTAGATGTTTCGCGAAAACATCGGCTTTCTCCTGGTAGCTTCTTGCCCAAGTTCTTCCTTTACGAATTGGAGGTATCTGGGTAATCTGCCTTTTTATCCTGTTGGTGGTTTTTCAGAGGGAGTAATCTGTTGTCAGGTCGTCAGTAAGTTCTTCCAAAAAGTTTTGTGTAGAGATCTGTTTTAACTCTTGAACTTCTCGTCTGATCATAGCTGCTAATCTATTTAAAATGGTCTTATCGCTAGGATTTCTAGTGTTTTGCCATTTCTTTTTGGCTTTTCTTTTCTTTGCTATTAGTTCCCGAATTTCTTTGGGATAGTTGTTGTCCTTAAATATTTTTGGCAGATGCTGCTTCTTGCAAAATTTTCGACTTCTATCTCCAATTCTTCAGGGGTTTTGAGTGAGACATTCAACTGGATATTCCTTTCTAAATGCGACTGAAATGTTTCTCAATCAGTGTGTCTGTTGGTTAAGGTTGGATTTCCTTCTTTTCTGATGATATTTTCGCAGTGTTCGAGTTCGAGTGTTAATACCACAGAGGAGTGGTCCGAGCTCAAAACGAATTCATCTTTGATTTCGATATAATTTGATGAGATGTTCTTAGAGATAAAGAAATCTAATAAATCTGGCTTCCTGTTAATATCAGTAGGCCAGTACGTTGCTTTTCCTGTGGAGTGTACTATAGATCCACAGTTATGTATTGCTTGGCGTAGCTCACTCCCTTTAGTGGTGGTTATACCAGCACCCCATTCAGTGTTTTTAGCATTGAAATCGCCTCCAAGAATAAATTTCCCATGAAAATTTTGGAGGAGATTTCCGTAATTTTCTCTATTTGCCTTTCAAATTATAATACTACATAGCCGAGACATGAATAACGACGTTTCTTGGATTATGAAAAGACCTTCGATAGAGTGCAACACATACAACTTCTAGACATACTAACAAACATTGGACTAAATACTAAAGATATCCATATTATTCATTCCTATTATCAAACTGCAAATGTTTGAATGCCAATTGATATAATAGAAGAAATACAAATCAGGAGAGGCGTAATACAAGGCTGTTTTCTGCCGCCAATGTTATTTAATCTAGCAGAAACAATTTTTGATAAAGCCTTCCAAGTCAGCCCATTGTGCATTAACATCAGTATAGAAATAATAAACAATCTGCGATATGCAGATGGTGCAGTTCTTTTAACTAAGGATGTTATGTTAATGAGCAATGGGATTGTAGGCAATTGTTTTTTGACCAAAACTCATTTTATTTTTCAACATAGTCACCTTACAGCTCGTACAGTAAGTCCAACGTTTTTCCAATTTCCCGATCTTTTCCAAAAAATAGGACTTCGGCAACTCTTCAAAATATGCGTTTGTTGCAGCAATCACCTCATCGTTTATGCTAAATCTTTTTCCGCCAAGCCATTTTTTCATATTCGGAAACAGGAAATAATCGCTGGGAGCCAAATCTGGCGAAAATGGTGGATGCGGAAGCAATTCGTATCCTAACTCATGGAATTTAGCCATGGCGACTACACACGTATGCACACGAGCATTGTCTTGTTGGAAAAGAATTTTTTTCTTCGCCAAATGTGGTCGTTTTTTTCGTAAATCGTTGTGAAATCGGTCCAATAAGTTCGCATAATACTTTCCGTTATCGTTTTTCCCTTTTCAAGGTAATCGATGTGGATTACAACGCGTACATCCCAAAAAGCTGTCGCCATGACTTTGTTGGCCGATAAAACCGACTTGGCCTTCTTTGGAGCTGGTTCACCATGACAAATCCTCTGTTTCGACTGTTCCTTGGTCTCCGGTGTATGATTATGCACCCATGTTTCATCCACAGTTACGAATCGACGCAAAAACTCGGCACGATTACGATTAAACATCGCCAAGCATTCCTTTGAAGTTGTCATTCATTTACGTTTATGATCAATTGTCAGCAAACGCGACACCCAACGCGCGTATAGCTTTTTCATGTCCAAATATTTCACCAAGATGTTATACAGGGTGTCCCAAAACTCCTGGGACATAGAGCTACCACGTATTCGAGAGGTCAAAAGAAGTCGATTGGACCCAACTTTGTCATATACCAAAATGTACCGTTTGCCCGTGAGAGGAGTTCAAAGTTTACTTAAAAAATCACATTTTTGTATGCTGTTCAGAAACGTGTGAACCAATTTTAATGAAATTTGGTACCTGGGCACTTCAAAGGAAGCCACTACTTTCAGTAACGAAAGAAACCCAAAGAAAATTGGAGAAGGGTTAAAACCACCCCCACCCCCTGATAAATTTGTTCAGAATTTTTTTTAAGGATGATGATACGATTCTATGTTTTTTTAAGATGAAGACTTATTCAGTAGCTTCATTTTTTGACTCTTGTAAAAACTCCGTAATTCGTATAGTTTCGAAGAAAAAAAATGTTATTCCATATCAGTGCTTTTTTTCCATGATAGATTTACTTACTTTACTGTTGTCCATTCGGTTAAGATGACCTAACCATCTCGGTCCTTGCTAAACCGCATTATATCCGCACTTTTTATTAGTTTGCCTATTTCAAAGTTCATTCTTCTGCTGAATATTCCATTCTCCCTTCAATTCCACCATAAATTGTTCTTAAAATTGTTCTCTCTGCACATTTTAATCTATTTTGCTGATTTATCGGTAAAATCCGACGTCCTAAGGGCATGAAGGGATGGCCAAAGAAGAAGTAGCGGTAAGGCCCAAGTCTCGCAACCAAACGTTATTGCAGGTCTTATAATACTCTTATATATTTTTATTATCGAAGAATGATTTAGTACTTTAGACTACATTACGTATCTGTGTACATAGTAGTACTTGTATCGCGCCTGAAAAAAAATTTTTGCTTAAGCCCCATCCATATTATTTTTTGAATTTAATAGCCATCCTAAATACACAAACTCTTTGACTTCTTCAAGCTTATGGTTTTCTACTTCCAATTCTCAGGTTTAAATGTTTTGTTTTTGGTTTTGTTTTCGTTTATTTTTGCTTCGATTACTTCCAGTCTTAGGAAAAGATCGTTTTGTTCTTTTACACTTTTGCCCACTGTAGCGTAGCAACATCATCCGTGTAAATATTTGATTGGACACATTTGATTTCTGTCATACCGTTAATGTTAACCCTCCTGATTACTATCTTCAGTATCATGTTGAAGACCGTAGCTGAAAGTACGTTTTCTAGTTTTACTCCAGAGTTAATTTAGAATTGTTCAGTAATTTCTTTTTGAATTAATACGGCTGCTATCGTATCTCGTAAGGTCTTGATGATGAGGTTTATGAGTTTATCCAGGATCTCCAGTAGCCTCAAACTTTCAGCAATTTTATTTCTTTATATACTGTAATTGCTACTAATTAAAAAAAAAACATTTTTATGAATACGTTTCTTCTAATAGCATAATACAAGCAGTGTTTGGATGCCTTCCAATTGTAGATCAATCTTTGATAACGGAGTCCCAAAAAATTATGCGCATTGGTGAAAGAATCTCTAAGTGTATGTCCACCAATATATAATCTAGAAAAGCCTCTTTAACATTTTAAACTAATTTGTAGGTTTAGTAGAATATTTGGAAACCAAAGGGAATTGTTATGCAGCTCTCCTGAGTGCAATAATTTTGGCCAAATGCTTTCATGCACGGCTATGGGAAAATTCCACATTTGTGAGCAAGCAGTTTTCTGGAATTGGTAGTGTTCTATCTTCGGCGCTAGTAGCTGCAGGAAAAACAAGCTTTAAGCATTTATTGGAAGCAAATCCCAGAGATATTGAGAGAGTGAGTTATTTTATCAACGTGATGTTTCACTCATATGCGTTTTTTAATTTCAGATTGTAAATCGTAAAGCACCTATGGGAAACACAATACAGGATCAAGTAGCCCATCTTCCTGATTACGAGTTAACACTTGAAGAAATTGTGAGCGAAGAACGGTTTTCTGTGAATTTAAGAATTTGCCTTAAGAATTCTCAGCTTCTGCAGTCACATGCCAGTGTAAATCTTCGTAGTTTGATGATCCTTTTAGTTGGCGATACCGATAATAATATGTTTCTCTATGAGAAGTTTACGTATGTACAAACTTTAGTATTATTGTTTTAAATATGTGTATTTTTGTTTGTTTGTGGATTTAAGTATTTTATTGTCGGTCGGTGCTGAGTGTTGAGCTATAATAGATGAGACAAACCAAGGCTAATCAAATATAAAAAGTATTGTAATAATTAATTATTGTAAACGTGTTTCAGGCATAGCCAGTTAATAGAAACCCCGCAAGTTGTGAAAAAGTTGGAATTCCCAACAACATACGAGCATGAAATAAAAGCTCATTTTCTTAGTGAAGATTGGGGTGAGTATGATCGATGTTTTATTTCTGTTTAGATTCTATTTATGATATTTTTTAGTTGGGTTTGACTGCAACACATGTTTACTTCCATCATCAATTAAGAAAAATAAAGAAAACGTCGCCTTTTCGACCAGCGACAACAAAAACAAGGTAAGTAAGCTGAATTTATGTTATTAGTATTAATTTGTTTCTGAGGGGAACACAAAATATTTCTACTCTGTCCCATGTAGCGAATTGGTAGGGTTTATATATATTCTGGAACATTTATTTTCTCTTCCTGAACCCTTGATTCGGTGTGTGGTACCTTCCGTGACCACGTGGAAACGGCCCAAGTTCTGTTGTGCAGAAGGGTTTTAGTTTTTTTTTTAGGATAGAGTCACAGGACTGGAACTACAATTGCAAAGAATCCACTTTTTCTTTCCTTAGTTTGGAAATTAGATACCCCCTATGGGAGCTATATCCCGCTCCAGCACTGAAAAGAGCCCAGGTCTTCGCCTGTACTTGAGAGTTAGGTAGATACTTTTCTTGAGAGAAAACATACACAACTGTAACATTCACTGAAAGCAATCCAGGTCTTCTCACGTTGGTTGTGGAGTTATTACCCTCGAAAGTGAGTGCACTGAAGTAAAGTGTGGTTCAAAAAGCGCGCCGGTTTTGAATCGCTCACCATTTTGTTGTTTGTTGCTTAGCAACACTGTTTTGTATACAGGTGACATCTGCTAACATTCCGATTTCATTCTGTATGTCATCGTGGAACGCTTTTCAACTGAGCAACGTGTGTTAATTGTGAAAACGTTTTATCAAAACGGAGAAAGTTTTGCAGCAACTGTCCGACGACTTCGTGCGATTCTCGGACGTAATGAAGCACCGACTGAATCAATAGTGCGCAGACTTACGAAAAAGTTCAACGAAACAGGATCAACAGTCAAAATTAAAAGTTCTGGGCGTCCTCGTTCTGGCCGGTCTGTTGAAAACATTACGTTGGTTCGCGACAGTGTCAGAGTTAGTCCACAGCAATCGGTTCGACATGGTTCCCAACAACTGGGCATAGGGTATTCTTCATTACGCCGAATCCTTGTGCACGATCTTCATTACCACCAGTATAAAGTTCAATTAACCCAGGAACTGAAAGTGCCCGATCACCAGAAGAGACGAGATTTTGTTGGCTGGATTCTGAGAAGACAACAGGAGGACGACGGCTTTGCGAGGAAAATCATCTTCAGCGACGGGGCACACTTCCATTTAAATGGATTTGTCAATAAGCAAAATTGCCGTATTTGGAGATCAGAAAATCCTCATTCGATTCATGAAAGGGAAATGCATCCGCAGCGAATGACGGTTTGGTGTGGATTTTGGGCGGCTGGTCTCATCGGCCCTTATTTTTTTGAAGATGCGGCAGGACAGACTGTGACAGTTAATAGAGACCGATACCTTACGATGATAAGAGATTTTTGTGGCCTCATTTCCATGCAATGGATATTCAGCAGTTATGGTTTCAGCAAGACGGCGCCACGTGTCACACTTCTGGCGAAACAATTGCGTTGCTCCATGAGAAATTCCCGGATCGGTTCATTTCGCTTCATGGTGACAACCAATGGTCAGCAAGGTCGTGTGATTTAACCCCGTGCGAATGTTTTCTTTGGGGTTATGTCAAATCATTGGTTTACGTCAACAAATCCCTAAACATCCGCGAGTTAAAGGAAGAAATTTGACGAGTTATCGGCTAAATCGAAATGCAAGTTTATGAAGCAGTAATCAACAATTTCAGGAACAGAGTTTTGGCATGCCACCAAAGTAGAGGGGCTCAATGTCATTTTCCATACCTGAATTGGGAAGGTTTGATTAACAGGTTGATGTCCTTTGTAAATGTGTTTTTTAAAAATAATGTTCCTTTTTTGATATATTAAAACCGGCGTGCATTTTGATTCACGCTTTATAACTATTGCTGAAACACGCCCAGTCTTAGAAACTTTGTTTATCATATCCTTGCCTTGCATTTATTTTTTTATTCTGCTGGTGCTGGTTCTTGGTTCCTGGTGTGGTGTGCTCAATTTTCGTGGCTTCTCAGTATGGTGTTTGCGGATTATATGAATTTTGAAAAGGAATTTAGCATAGTGTGGGATGTTTGAGCATCCTCCGGAGTTTTGTAGGGATGGGGTTTACAAGAACAATGTTACGATTTAGGGTTTCGTGGGAGCTTTGGCGGTTTTCAGTGGCAATAAGAATGTAGTGTAGCAGGGTTCGTAAGATGTATTTCTGTTGAAGTTCCAGTAGACGGTTGCTGATTGTAGTAGCTGTCGATGTGAATACTGTGATGTTCTCGATAAAGACGGAAAATGAGATGGAGAATTTGCCTTTTGAATGCAGCGATTTGATGGAGGAGATGGAGTTTGATAGTGGCATGTAGAGGGGCACTGTAGTAGATGATATACCGAATGAAAGTGTTATATGTGTGCAGAAGGGAAATGGGATATCGAAGTTCAGAGCACATGCGTGTTAAAAGGTGAAGCCCAGGTATCGGGCTTGGTTCGAAAGATGAATTTATTGGTTGTGTATAGAAATGTTAATGTTGGAGGGATCTAATCTGAGAATTCTGGTATAATTTGGATAGCGAAACACGATAGCTAGTAATTTTGCTTGTTGTTGAGTTTTATTCTACACCGGTCCACCTGTGGATGCTGTTGAGCTATGTGGAGTTCTTGGAATGCAGAAATGGATGATTTTTGAGTAGTCTGGATGACCTCTGCGAAAAGTCTTGTTTTGGCTCGGATCGGATTTGTGACTGGAAAATCGCGGGTGTATGCAGAGTATAATAAAGGAGAGAGTATGGATCTCTGAGAAATGTACCTATTAGTTTGATGAAGGGGTGGTTTAGGATAAGTAAAATTAATGTATGGATGAAACCGTCATGTTAAACTCTATTGAAAGCACGCCCGAAATGCATATTGGAAAATCGTCTAATTGGTCCTATAAATTTGATGGAAACTTAACCGCGCACGATATTTGGAAATTCTTCAAACATACAGGGTTTGTACGAAAAGTAATGTGAGTGAGTGAGTCGATGAAAGAAAATTATTGATCAGATCGGTACAACACATTAAAAGGTTAAAAATTGGCTTCTTTTGAGTCGATACATCGCTTCCAGCGAGATTTCCAGGCATCGAAGGTCGGCCTCCTCCAGAATGCCCTTTAGAGTATTGGGACAACCCTCTTTGACTTTGTCAACTGTCTCGAAATGATGTCCTATCATGGGAATTTTCAAGCGCGGAAACAAGAAGATGTCAGGGGGAGCCACGTCAGGACTGTAGGGCGGCTGGGGAACCGTTGACATCTTTGACTCAGTCAGGAAGCGGGTCACGAGTAAGGCGGTGTGGGTTGGCGCGTTGTCATGGTGAAGTTTCCATTCGTCCGCGATGTCGGGCCGTACGCGATGAACCCTTCGTTTAAGTCACGTAGAATTTGGCGTTCACGGTTGTACCATGTGGTACAAACTCGTGGTGGACGAGCCCCCTGATGTGAAAGAACACAATGAGCATGGTCTTGACCTTTAATTTGCTCATTCTGGCGTTCTTGGGGCGCGGTGACGCTGAGGTGTGCCACTCGGCAATTTGCCTTTATGTTTCGGGGTCGTATTTAAACACCCAAGACTCGTTACCTCTGATGACATTGTCTAAAAAGTGGGGTCACTTTCACAAAAGTCCCAAAGTTCCTGGCACGTTTCAACTCGGCGCTATTTTTGGTCGTCCGTTAGCACTTTTCGCGTATGCAATTTGTTCGTCACAATCTCGTGGACGGTACTTTTTTTGGAATGTTTAATGTCTGTGTCACTAAACCAACACTTAAACGACGGTCTGAGTTCAAAAGTTCTCTCACACGCGTCACATTTTCGCTGGTGGTGGTCGTTGATGCCCGTCCAGGGCTGGCTTCATCGCTGACCTCTTCACGGCCTTATGCCACCGGTAGACTTGACGTTACGACAAATAATTATCACCAAAGGTCTTTATCATAGGAAAAGTTGCCACTGCGGACTTGCCGAGTTTCACACAAAACGTGATGACAACCCTTTGTTCCAACGAGCGCTGCATTGCGGCTTGCACGGGAGACGTAAACGAGTTACACGGAAAAGCCGTTCCTTACTGTTCGGATGGTCGTAGACAACTGAGCGACCGCGCGTTCGTAAGCTGGCTTTCTCCTCCACCGATCCCAACCGGTGCGAGCGCGCTACGACGTATAGTCGCTTTACAATAAAATCACTGACATTACTTTTCGGACAAACCCTGTATCTACAGGATCTGTTAATGATCTACCTTCAGTACCAAACGTGGCCCCAACAAGATGGCGCTCCTGCACACAACGGGAGGAATGCTATTAATTAGTTAAATGGTCATTCTAATACCAGAATAATAGCGCCTCTTGATTTTTATTTGCGGAACAGTGAAAAATAAATTCTATGGAAGTAATTTTAATTATAATGATTTAAAAGAACCCCGTCAAGAGTGGTGCAAGTATTTAACAGTATTACTTGTAATACATTGCGAAAAATAGTCGGTAATGTCGCTTGCATTTAGCCAATAACGGCCAGTATTTTGAGCATTTATTTGAATTTTAATGTTTAGTAGTATTTAAATATTTTATTTTTGTTTCATTTGTTTCAAAAGTAAACTTAACGTGCATTTGTTTTCATACCTACTTGATTTCAAATTAAAACACTTAATAGCTTTATATATTTGTTTTTTTTAAAGAATCGTGGAGTTGCCAAAGGCCAAAGGCAACTCCAAGATTCCCATCCCACCCAGCTTACCCCGGCTCAGCACATTTCGTGCTATTCACAGGTCTAACATGCCGCACCCTTGAACAACCCCATGCTCCAGACACTACAAACACCCTGGGAAAGTGCAGTGCTCAGGATTCGAACCTGAGCGACTTTGGTAGAATAACTCCAAGCCAAGCGCTGCGACCATTACTCTACCGCGGTCCTCTATATATTTGTAATCACATAAAAGTTGTGATACATCTTTGAAAAGCGAAAAATTCCATTTAACCATGTAAAAATCCAATATGGCGTGCATTTGAAAGTCGATACCAATATCTCGGAAAACGCCATTTTGAATTTTATTTTGACATTCTCTGTAGGTGTGCCTAATCAAATCAAATAACTTTCATATAAATAATTTTTTCATATCTTTTATAATTACGGAGATATTTGACTGTAAAGAATTAGTGATTTTCAGTTTTATGAGAATAATTTCTAAACTTTACGGAATTTTAAAATTTTCTCAAGGAATCTGAATCAGCACTCAAAACTGCACAACCTTGCTCATTTAAATAAATCTCTATCTTTAACAATAGGAAGATAACCATGATAGCCTACTCAATCTGGGACGCACTGTATATAGGATGAATAAAAAGTAAGGAACATCGATGCTACAGCCTTAAATAACAACGTTACGAAAAAAAGTTTCTTACAAAAGTTTCCTATCAAGTTATTTTCCACAATTTAGCGTTTTTAATTTCTTTTCGACTGTCATATGTTTTAGATGTGATGTCATGGACATTTTTTTTAAATGGCAACCTATACTTTTTATGGCATGACCAGTTGGTGCTTTTTATTCTCTATACAGTCATGTAAAAATTTTATACGTTTGCGTAATAAAAATTTCAAGAACAATCACGATAATCATTTATTTTTTACTGGCAAAATTTTTCATCAAGTACACTTACTGCAAGATAAACAAAAGACAATAGTAGGCAATTGTTGAAAAATGTTTAAAATTGAACAAACGCAAATCTGTAATGTCAATTAGGTGACAGTTAGCATTAATAAGCGATAAAATTTAGTCGGTGTCCTGTGTTAAATATGAATTTCTAATCATCGTACGTTTAACAGAAACTGAACATAACGTAATTTTGATGATGATCGGGCACGGTGATAAAAAAGAGAACTCATGATGATGTGTGCGCTTTATTTAATACTGTACATCCAAATCGTGAACCTGTTACGCGGTCCACTGTACCAAAAATGAATAGACAATTTAGAGAAACGGGCCACGTCAAAGATTTGGATAAAATTGGCCGTTCAAAAATAGCGACAGACGATAAAATGTTGCACATTGTGCTTACAGTTTCCGAAAATCCTCATACTTCAACTCGACAATTAGCCCTGGATAATAATCTTAGTCAAGGAACTGTACTGAATATTTTACATACAGAAAAATTTCATCCTTTTAAGGTTAAACTTGTTCAAGAATTAACAGAAAATGATTTTAATAGGAGAATTTAGTTTTGTGAGGAAATGATGGACAGGTGCCATAACGACCCACAGTTTGAATTATCTATTATCTTCTCCGACGAAGCCACATTTTCTTTAAATGGAGTTGTAAATCGACACAATTCCCGTTATTGGTCGCGACATAACCTACATTGGATGGAAGAATTACACACACGGTATCCACAAAAAGTAAACGTGTGGGCGGGAATTATAAGAGATAGAATTCTTGTCTTTTTTCTTTGGTGGCACATTAAATGCTGATCGGTATTTGGATTTTTTGAGGTTTGAACTTGTTCCCGCGTTAGCTGTTTTATTTCCAAATACAGAAAATCCGGACACGCCAAACGATAGAATTTGGTTGCAACAAGATGGTGCTCGTCTTCATTATGGCATTTGTGTTCGTCAATATGTAGATGGAATTTTTAAAAATAGGTGGATAGGAAGAAGAGGGCATATTGAGTGGCCAGCGCGATCTCCGGATCTAAACCCGCTTGACTTCTTTTTATGGGGCCATCTTAAAAGTACACTATATACAAACAGACCAGACAAAATGGAAAATCTAAAAATTCGTATCCGCGAGCATATACGAGCAATATCACCTGCTATAGTTCAAAATGCAGTTCGAGGATTTTCTGATCGTATTGCCCACTGTCAGACAGTGAATGGCAAACAGTTTGAACATTTGCTTTTTTAAATTGATGCTAAACATGATTTAAAACTATTTTACGAATTTGTGGACCTGCTATTGTCTTGTTTATTCTGATGAAAAATGTTGCCAGTGACAAAAATAAATGTTTATCGTGACTGATTTTGAAATTTTTATTATGCAAATGTATGATATTTTTACATGGCTGTATAGAGAATAAGAAGCGCTAAATAGTCATGCAATAAAGAGTATAGGTTGCCATTAAAAAAAAGTCGATGACGTCATAGCTAAAACACACGACAATCGAAAAAAAAATGAATAAGCCAAATTTTGGCAAATAACTTGATAGGAAGCTTTAGTTAAACTTTTTTTCGTAAAGTTATTATTTAAGGCTATAGCAAAGATGTTCCTTACTTTTTATTCACCCTGTATGTTTTATTATTTATGAATATTATAATTTTTCTTTATAGGGGCCAATTGAGAAAAATACGAGATCGAATACGAAAGCGGGTCACAACAAAGAACCATCCCATATTCAAACCTTTATGGATACTTATTTCAAAAATTCTAAAGTAAAAAATCAGAAACAAAAGCAGGTAAAAAAAATTATTTACTTTCATATTTCTAATACGCCTATGTTAGTTTATCAGTTCAGCTACGGCATGCAAATTCTTTTAAATATAATAGAACTATTAAAGTCGTTAATTTGAAACTTAGGATTACAAAGATATCTATATGATATCCCAAAAGCATCTTCTGTTCTTTTCTGAATGGATTATATTTATTTTTGTTGTTAAGTAGTTATTATTTTAGGTTCCTACGTCACGAGCTTTAGTAAAACCAAGAAAATCTGATGTTAAAGAAACAAGCGCTGATACCCCAAACATCTTGAATGCATTACAAACTTTAGATGGGTTTCAAAACTTGGACAATAACGTACAAAATTGTAGAAACAATCTAACAGTAAAGAAGGTAGAAGAAAATTTTCCGGAAAAACAAAACAATGAAATGATAGTTCCTCAACGAACAGAAGAGATGCATTTATCTCACCAGAATTCGAGAAATCTAGAATCAAATGCTGCACCAAAAAGTCAGATGTTGCAAAAACTGATTGACGACTCCATACAGGAGTACAAGAAACAGAACGAGAATAAATTACCAAAACAGCGAGATCCTTCAGAATATTCAAGCTCTACAACAGGTTACTACTTACCATCATCTATAACAAAATATACAACCGCTGAAACAAATTCAACCCCTAGTACATCTCTAGTTCGTTCGAATGATTACTCGGCAACAATAAGGCGTAATTTAAATGTTACAGAAGATAAACAGTCAGCAAAGACTAATGAAACTAAATCGTTTTTTGAACTTTTTCGGGAATCTTCAGTGAACAAAACCAAACCAAAGTATCGTTTCAAGAAGAACATGAATTACACAGTTAACTTTGAAGATTCACTTTACGACCAACCTTCGGAAATGGTATGTATTTTAAAGTACAGGGTGTTGTTCAAAATATTTCCGCGACATTTGGTGGAGGCGCCGGAAAATTAATTCGCTCCAGTGAAATTTCTACTATATGCGCTTTATGTTCTATTTTAACTCATTCATATTATCATATTCAGATAATTGTTGAAAGGCGTGTTCTTGAATACAACTTATATTGACTAGATCAACACATATTTTAATCAGCTTGCATGAATACGTAAATAAAACAATAAACTATAAATTGTACAAAATATCGATAGTGTAAATATAATTTGTTTTCTTTACTAGGACCAATCTGATAGACTAAGCGATTCGATAATATTGAAATTTAAGTATACACCGTCAAAAAAATTCAGTTACGATGACATCGCCTCGCAAACCGCACTAAAACCCGAGTTTGTTACTTCGGCTCATCACCAAAACAACAGGATGGCTGAATTGATTCATTCACAAAATTCGGCCATAGATCAAGAAGAAACCCCCAAACACGACATCAAACAATTTGTGGGGCCAACTTTGAGGAACGACTCCGAAGTTTCAAAATCTCCAGAGAATACTTCGAAATCCGGCGATAGTTTTCAAAAAACCTTGAAGTGGCGGTCGCCTTTAGTAACTTCTCCTCTAGTAAGATATTCCCCCATTTTGGAAAAAGATTTAGAACAATTGAGGGATGGCAAAAAAGAAAATTTTTCTTTTTCGTCTTTAAACTCTAGTGACATCGCAATAGCAAGTCGTGGCAACAAACCACATTTAAAATTAAGTATCAGGTAAGTGATATGATTTTAGTTGGGTTTTTGTGTAAATTGTACGTGTGAGAACATATAAAAGCGCAATGAAAATTCTCAAAACACATTATTAAGTAGATTTAAACGGAACCATACGGCGACGATTTAAAAATATTGTTAATTTTACCGGATACTCCTTAAAATTTCCAATGGAAGATTGAAATAATGTAAGGTTAAGGGAAGCAACTTGTTTTTGCGTTGTTATTGTTTAAACGAATGGTTAGAGAAACTTATTCCTGTGTTTCCTTAAGATGAATAAAGACAATTAAATCTAATAAACTAATGTTTTCCGGGTGTTGCCGTGGTCGATCAATTTTGCTTGACGTTTCGTTGCTCATACTGTCAGCTTCTTCAGAAGTTATCCTAAAGACTGGTATTGTTGTTTTGTGCTCCTCGTTATATACCTGGGTACCGTAACGCTTGGTTGCTGTTGCCGAACCGTGACGTTTGCTCGGTCAAATGAATCCGTGACGTGTGGTTGTTTTTGTTGGTGTGTTATGTTCCGTTGGGAGTCCTGTTCATTAGGGGTGTCAGGGCGTTTGTTATGGATGGCTTTTCCCCCATGAAGGGTTAGTTTCCATGTGTTGCTTAAGTGGTAGCCATCTTCCCTATTGAAGATTGTCATTTTTCATTATTTCGAGCGATTCTCTAATTACTCTAGGGAAGTAATCTTCCATTCGCGAGAGTATCTTCACTTCTTCAAAATTGATTTTGTGTTCGCCGTCTTGATGCAAATGTTCTACAATTGCTGATCTCTCTATGTTTCTCAGCATGGCGTCTCTCTGGTGCTTTTTTATTCTGCATTGGATGCTTCGTCCTGTTTGCCCGATGTAGGCATTCCAGTTGGTATACTCCTCTTGTTGACAGTTTGGGTAGACGGTCTTTCTTTGGAGGTAATACTTGTTGGATCTTCTTTACTGTGTTGTACCTCACACCGATGTTTTTCTTCCCTAGCGTTTTCTTTAATCTGTCGGTTACTCCAGCGATAAAAGGCAAACGGGCATAAGTAACAATTTGTTGTTATTCCTTTTCCTCTTTGGGTTTCGTGTGGCAGGCATTTCGTATTTCCTTTCTAGTGTAACCATTTTTCATAAGAGCTAGCTCGACATGCTTCCGTTCTTCTGGTGTACTTATTTCGTCAGGGATCTTGTTTGCTCTGTGCATCAACGTTTTGATTAAGGATCGCTTCTGTTGAGGATGATGGTGTGACTTAGCGTGGAGGTAACGGTCTGTGTGTGTTTTCTTGCGGTTTACTGCATGGGCTAGCTTGTTGTTGTTGTTGTTGCCGCTAGATTGGATGGTTTCTTCTTCGAATGTTTTCATGAATATACTGGCGATGACTGGGGACAGAGGTGATCCCATAGCTGCACCGGATTTCTGTTCGTAGAAGTGCCCGTTCCATAGGAAGTATGTCGTGTCCAGGCAGATTCTTGCTAATTCGGGTATGTCTTCTCTTAGTCCCTGTGTTATAAACCGTTGTTGTATTATGTTTAGTGCATCGTCAACTGGCAGATTGGTAAATAGTGACTACATCGAAACTGACGAGTATATTATCGGCAGTTACTTCTTGTTCTTTTATCAACTCGACAAAGTGTTCTGAGTGCTTTACAAAAGTTATGTTTTTCCGGCGTATGGTTGTAGAGTCTTAGCGACATATTTGGCCAGTTCATATGTTGGGGATCCACATTGTGCTAACGATTGGTTTCAGAAGGTTGCCAGGTTTATGTATTTTTGGTAGACCGTAAAGTCTGGGTGGTCTTGCCTCTGAGGGTAAGAGGTGACATTGTTGTTTGAGCGGTATGGAAGATTGTTTGATAATAGCTCTTGTTGGACCTTCTATTCTTTTGGTTGGGTCTCTTTTTAACTTGCTGTATAGTTGTGGATCCAACAATAAGTTAATTTTTTGTTTGTAGTCTTTTGTGTTCATGACTATTGTTGCATTTCCCTTATCTGCCCGTGTTATGATAATGTTGGGATTGCTTCGTATTTCTCTCAATGCTTTTTCTTCTGCTCGGGTGATGTTTCTGGCTGGAGCTTTGGAAGTTTTAAACTACGGCAAGTTTCATGTCTGATTTCTTCTGCTTCTTCGACTGGCAGTTTCCTTACAATGCTCTCAACTTCGGAGATTATTTCTTCTGTAGGTATCTTAGTCGGAGCAATGGCGAAGTTCATTCCTTTAGATAGGACTCTGATACACAGTCTTCGGTAAGTGGATGGTCAGATAGATTCACCACTGTTTTTCTCTCGTTCAGTTTGTGTGTAATGTTCTGGTGTTTGGAACATAACTTTTCGAACTTCTTTATTTGTTTGTTGGTGGTTGTTCGTAGGGGGTGTTCGCTATGCTCATAGCTGACACGATCTATGATGTCCCACCATATTGCGTCTAGAGTAGCACTTAGTTCCAGTCGTAGGTGGTAAAGTTTGTTGGACGTTACATGCAGTTGGTGATAGGTGTAATGTATTCTCTCTCTCGTGTGAGTGCTTTCTCACTGCGATCGATGATTCTTTTTGACATATCTGTTAGGATGTGATGGGGGATCTTCACAAATGTGGGCGTCACTTCTTTATCACGGCATCATCGTAGGTATGCCAACAAGGATTAGTAGCTGGCTCTTCTTCTTACGTAACTTGTCCAGTTTCCTGGTCTTCAGGTAGATTTTCTCCCCGTAGAGGCTCTAATTCTTGAATGCAGGCTTTCGCGGCTGTTGTCCAATAAACTACTGTTTTCCGGGTGTTGCCGTGGTCGATCAATTTTGCTTGACGTTTCGCTGCTCATACTGTCAGCTTCTTCAGTTATTCTAAAGACTGGTGTTGTTGTCTTGTGCTCCTTGTTATATACCTGAGTAACGCTTGGTTGCTGTTGCCGAACCGTGACGTTTGCTCGGTCGAGTGAATTCGTGACGTGTGGTTGGTTTTGCTGGTGTGTTATGTTCCGTTGCGAGTCCTGTGCATTAGGGGTGCCAGGACGTTTCTTATGGATGGCTTTTCTTTCGTAACACTTACTTTACGGGACTGATTAATCCAATTCTCCCACTAGATGAAACACCTGTTTAAAACTCCTGTACTTTATAAAGAAACTGAAAAAAATTTTGAAAAATTAAATTTATACTTAGTTTTACATGTTTTGTGAATATTAACAGTAATGCTACAACCGCTGTTATTGGAAACGTTTATAGAAGAAGGCAAATCTTTATTAGTAACTATGGCGGAAGATGATTGATTTTGCTGCAACACCCCCATAAAAGTTTCACCCCCTTGTATCATTCTTGCTATCTTCTTTTTGTCTTCAATAGATTTTTCAACATATTTCTCAGCTACTTTTGAACTCTTCCATCCTCCATGCCGTTTTAAAACATTGATATCAGCCCTAGCTTTGGCCAACAACGTTTACAAAGTTCTTCTGAAGCAATGGCCTGTATACTTTTGGGGATGTTCAAGATTGAGAAATTCAGCGATTTTTCTAGGTGCTCCTCCAACAGTATGTATACCAACTCTTTGGCTTAAGCATTTACCTTGTCTATAGCCTACCAAAAGTGTTTTTTCAGGAAGGTTTTTTGGTCGCAAATTGTAATATTTTCTGAAGACATCCAAGTATTACATCTCATCGCCGTTAAACACAGTAAACACCCGTCTAACATGTGTTTTTGTTTGATTAATACGAACCACTAACTGAGACCCAGTATCCTCTACATCATCTACGGTTAAATTATAAATTTCTTCTCTTGGAAATCCTCCAGGAATTCCTAGTAAAGCGATTACCTTTACTAGTAAATACTCCTTCGTAGGTGGCTCTCATGAATTTTTTAACTTCTGCCCTAGTCAGCACCTTCGACTGATTTGGATAGTGGCCCACATTTTGTTTTTTTAAAAAAGCTAACAACTTAGGAAAACGAGAAATGTCGACATTCTCATTAACGATTACCATTGACTTAACCATCGAGTACTAAGACTATAATGATGAACTATTAAATGTTTTCGACTGAAAGGTAAAATGATATCAGTTAAAAGGAAAATTCTTAAAAACGAAACGTATCTAATCAAATCCAAAAAGTAAGCCAACATCACGTTTTCATTAACACTGGCTTCGACCTCATATTTCTTGCGTCAGTCACAAAATAACGCATATTTCTTTCCGTACCTTTGCGAAGACTTGACAGGAATAAGTTTCCCCACAGTTTCTGCGCTTCTCTGAGAAATTTCACTTGATTTACTAGCCATTTTCCAAAAGATATTATTTTTCGTATTTTTTTACAAAGCCATATGTCTGCCTTTATTTACACTGTTACTTTAGTAACTCTTGTTTCTGTTAAATAATCAAAGTCACATAGGAAAGTATCCGTTAAAATAACAATTTATTTTTTAATCAAATGATTACATTGCCTATTGTCAAATATGATATTTAAAATTTTTAATTTTGCTTTTTATTTAAAATCGTTAACAGTATGAAATAAAACGTAGTACGATACACGTCCTTGAAGTTATTATTACGGTACTCGTTTAGATATTCTTGACTCGGCTCCTTCGTCGCCTCGTCCATAAACATCTAACTTGTACCGTAATAAATCACTTCCCGTACTTGTAACGTAAATTACTATTACATTTATAGTGTGAATAATGATTCGTCGGAGACTTCCACATCCCAGTCCGAAGCAAACGTACCACGGCCTACGCTGAGGCAAAATAAATTCAAAACATCTAGTTCTCTACCACTATCCGATCAAGCCTATTCACAGTCTGTCGCTCAGAGCCAAGTCTTAAATACAGAACTGTTTTCATCTGGTGCTAAATGTAATGCTCCAGTCGAAGATCCGTTCCTCTCGACTACTTTGCTGGAAAACTTAGGGCTTGTCCAAAACCAGGCCGATGTAAAGCTAATTCCCCCATCAAAGGAAACTAGTAGATTCGGAGTCCTAAATCCGCAAGTGAAAGTAGTACCAAGAAAGAAAAATAACATTGCAGAGGCGGAATATTATTCCCAGGTGTTACTGGAAGGCGAAGAGGAAATGTTGAAGCATAAACCAGAAGACCCAGCTTTGAAAAACAACGAAGATGATAAAATGCGTCCAGAAATAAACATTAATTCTCAAAAACCGCAAATCTTACAAAGTAATTTGCCTTATCAACAACCAATAAATATAACGAGTCAGGTTGCTGATACGTCAAAGCAAAATGCCTCTGACGTGTCTGTCATTGATTTCGATATGGATTCCAGCTTTATTTTTCAGACGTTCAATTCAGGAACAAAGAAATGTGAAACAAACCAAAATTCGGTTGATTGCACCAGAAACAGTAATTTTAATCGCAATGTTCTAGATTTTAGTGGCGACCACAAATTGTTTGCTTCACAACCGTCAAGGGAGCAAAACGTACACAATTCACAGTCCCGTGTCTTAAGACATTCAAGTTTTGTTCCTTCTTACAATCAGCATTCTGCTTCCGAGTTTGATTTTCCTACTTCTCATGAAGCACAGCCTATTGGTAGATTTCCTCGAGTTCTAAGTGGAAACATTCAACAAAATCCCGGGCGAAAACGACATGGAAGATACGGTGCTTCAAAGTTTGCTGACTTACAAGCTCAACGGAGGAATATTGAATATGAAGATTTTATAATGGGTCATTGCCAGTGTGCTAATTATCATCAACATGGTTTCAAGCCAACCCGAAAGCATCTAGGATTTCAGCAGGAAATTCCAAGCAGACATAATTTCCGTAACTATCATCAAATGTGCAGTTTAAAGGGTGCAACTGAACCGCCATACTGTGGAGGTAGATGTACATCCTATTCTCATCCGAGAATACCTATGGCTGATCGTGTTGATCAACATGAGTATTTTGAACCTCAGGCAAGTGCCACTACATCTCACGATTATTGGGACACAACGAGTGACCATAGAAATGCAAAAAGACAAAAACTGCAAAATCATTATAGAGCACCATCGAATTTCAGAAGTTACAGTTTCCATGACCGCGACGATTTTTACACCATGAAACCTGATTATTACTCCCAACATGAAAATATTCCCCAATCCTACATGCCGAAATCTAATTCTCTGCATCAACGTAAAAATCCATATCTCCCTTCGGTTGAACACGGTGCGACTTATAACCCCATGCACAACCGTGATGAAAAGCAGTTTATGCTTCAGCGTTACTTGAGTTTTGTCGATGAAAACCAGGTAAAACAGTTACCTATCAGGAGATCACCTAATTGTTTTGAACAGGAGTATTTAGACTTCACTATGTGTACTGATGAGGCTGACCAAGATGAAGAAGAAGAGGAAGATTTTCCGATTAATTAAATTTCACCATGTAAAGGAAGCTTTATAGTTATCGTTAAGTACATTGATTTTTTATTTTGTTGTAATATTAAATACGAAGTTAATTGAGTAGATAGATGCAGTGCCTACTGTTAATATGATGTTAATTAATATGAATAACATAACCTTGTTCTCTTTGTTATAAATTAAAGATTCAATTTTCTTAATTACTTCTTGTCTTATTTTATTGAAATTCAATGACAATAAATAACTAAAACAATATTACTCTCAAGTAGTCCTAATCCACAAACCAAGCAAACGGGATAATGATATTACGTCTTATAGGCCAATAAGCCTGCTGCTTATATTATCGAAACTGCTAGAAAAAATGATAACAAAACGATTAGTACAAATAGTTAACGAAAATCAGCTTATCCCAGACTTCCAGTTCAGCTGGAGTCCATAGATTAGTCGATATAATAAATACCACGTTTGAAGAGAAAAGTTACTGCACAGCTGCTTTCCTGGATGTCAGTCAAGCTTTCGACCGGGTTTGGCTCAAAGGCCTAATGTACAAGCTAAAGAAAGCGCTTCCTCACATGCTTTACGTTATCCTAAAATTATACCTGGAAGAACGACACTTCCAAGTGAAAATTGAACAGGAGATAACTGGTCTATTCCCTATAAGAGCCGGTGTCCCTCAGGGTAGCGTCCTGGGACCAACTCTTTATCTGTTGTATACTGCAGATCTACCTTCCGATGGTCATATAGATACTGCAGCATTTACTGACGACATAACAATTACTGCAAGACATTCCGATCCAGTAGAAGCTTCCCGGCTCCTCCAGGAAAATCTAAACAAGATACAACTGTGGACAAATAGGTGGCGCATCAAACTTAACCAAAGTAAGTCAGTGCATATTACCTTTACTAAATGTCGAGAGATCCCATCTCAAGTCACTATTAAGCAACAACCAGTACCGCAAAAAGGCCGTGTTAAGTACTTAGGCTTGCACCTAGACAAAGGTCTCACGTGGCGCACACACATCTTAAAACAGCGCTATCAGCTTGGTGCTAAACTTCGTGAGTATTATTGGTTAATTGGGTGTAAATCAAAACTATCACTCTCAAATAAATTGTTAATTTATAAGGTGATCAAAAAACCAGTGTGCAGCTCTGGGGCGCAGCCTCAAATTCAAACATTCAAATCCTTGAAAGGCTGCAATCCAAGATACTTCGAGCTATGGTCAATGCTCCCTATTTCATACCAAACAAGGAAATACGTGATGTCCTCAATATACATTCAGTTAAAGAAGAAATTGTTAAAACCAGTGCCAAATACTTAAAGAGACTGGAAGTGCATCCTAACTCATTAGCTGTTGGTTTACTAGACAATAGTGTATATGAGCACTGGCTAAAAAGGAAGATACCGTTAGATTTACCACATAGATATTAAGCATGCAATAGTAGCAATGCTATGCCATCATGACTGAATATTTCATAGAGTTAGTGTCACTGGACACCCACTCTCACGTCATACTTTGTTTCTCTCATTCTATTTTGTTATCAGCAGATTTGCTTATTGTTAAGTAAACAGATTGCAAATAAATTCGATACAAAAAAACATTACTAATAGTTTAAACCCTTAAGCACCGTAATGCGGTCACAAAGACCGCTGCGAAAATGCATTTTCTTAGAAATTATCCCCTCTTTAATATAGCACGATGTGCGTCCCAGTGCCTTCAAGTGGACCGATCGTCAGTTTACATTTAAGTGCCCAACGTGATTGATGTATTTCTTTTTTGCGAAGGCGTGATTCAAATTTCGGCGCGGTCACAATGACCGGACTACGGTGTTAAGAGTAACTATTTTAGTTTTCGCTACTTTGTGTTTCGTGTGACTTTTGACTATGAGTGACTACCCTACATCATCAAAAAGGGTTCGTTACGGTGGTCCAAACTTCGAAAAGGTTTTGTTAAATTGGGCAAATGAAACAGATGACGATATTAGTGACGACGAAAGTGCCAACGAAGACTACCTCGAAGTAAGTGATCATGATTCAGTTTCGGAGGCAGAGATAGATAGTGAAGATAAAGCTGAACGTATCGAGGAGATGAAGAGTGATAATGAAGAAAATAGCGAGGCATCAGCCAGCAACTCAACAAATTTCTATCGCAAAAATCGCTACAAATGGTCATCAACATTATATTTCGATCCAGAACGCAAAAACATAATATTATAGTGCAACTTCCCAGTCTACGTTCATCTGCAAATTCGGGCAAGAAAGCTGATCCTGTTACTTGTTGAAACCTGCTGTTTTCGGAAGATATACTGCAAGTTGTGCTACAATGGACCAATATAAAACTACATTGTATGCCAGTCAAGTATAAAAATGAATAAAAATCTGAACTTCGGGACTTAGACATGACCGAGCTAAGCGCCTTTATTGGCTTGTCATTTTATGCTGTCATTTTTTTTCCAATCATGAAAAAATTGAACGAATCTTTGCCACCGATGGAAGTAGGCGCGGAATTTTTCGTTGTGCAATAAGCAAAAATTGATTCTCGACCTTGCTTGTTGCTTCGTGCTTTGATAATCCTGAGGATAGAGCCGTGAGACATCAGGAAGGCCCATAAGCACCGATTTTAGAAATGTTTAACCAAATTGTTACTTCTTCTTCTTCGTCTGTGTATAGGTCAATGACCTGTTAATTACCTACAATAGAGTAGGTTCTGTGAGCCCTTTTTGCTCGTATGCCGGGCAAGAGGTTAACCTAACCCTCCGAACAGAGAAGAGAAGTTCCACTACAAGGTTTACGATTGTCAACGATGTTTGTATGACAACCGGCGCCGACGGTTTTACGTACCCTCCAAAGCATGACCGGTTGTATATGCCACTATATTGCCCCACCCATCCAATTTGATACTAATTCGCAAAAGGTATATTCCTCTGGCACAACTATTTGTATTGACGAGATGCTGGTTCCTTCAGAGGAAAATGCAAGTACAAAATGTATATCCTAAATAAGCCGTGCAAATATGGCTTGATGATAATGTGCATATCTGATGCACGAAATCATTATTTCTATAATGGTTACCTTTAGTGTGGAATAGATACTAATGGAATTGGCGTTACGGATCAAGAGAAAAAATACTCAAAACCTACGCAATCTGTTATGAGACTAATTGAACATATTCAAAATACAAATCGCAACATAACTGCTGAAAATTGGTTCACGTCAATAGAGTTAGCGGAAAAACTAAAAGAAAACGGCCTGACATACGTCGGAACGATAAAGACAAATAAAAGAGAAACACCCCAACCCGTTTTGCTAAACAGAAATCGAGCTGTTGGATCAACTTTATATGGTTTTACCCAAAACATGACACTAATTTCCAATGTAACAAAAAAAATAAGACCGTTATGCTTATATCGACAACGCACCATTCGAAGGCCACTGATGAGGAGACGGGAATACCCGAAATAATATCTTTCTACAATTTAGCCAAGGGAGGTGTCGACGCACTTGATGAGAAGAGTGCCAAGCATTCAACAAGTCGCCGCACACAAAGATGGCCTATGGTTATTTTCTTTCGTCTGCTTGATGTGAGTGGTGTAAATGCTCACGTTCTGCATCAGTCATATAAGGATTGTTTTAAAATAGATAAAGCAGATTTCTTAAAACAACTTGCGGATGGTTTAGTATGGCCTCACCTTGAGGAAAGAGCAAAAAACGTTGACTGAATTCTGAATTGCGCG
Organism: Limonius californicus; assembly: GCA_014611495.1. Classification (NCBI taxonomy): domain Eukaryota; kingdom Metazoa; phylum Arthropoda; class Insecta; order Coleoptera; family Elateridae; genus Limonius; species Limonius californicus. Next base: position 39,469 of record JABXWE010001260.1, read on the forward strand.
CCACCCTACGAATAGTTTTAGCTATTCCCGAGGAAATTCCCGAAGCGACAGGAGAGGAAAAATTAGAAAAGCGCAAGACATTTTATACCTGTCCCTCGAAAATTAAAACAAAGACTTTTTATTTGTGTGTGTTATGCCATAAACCGACTTGCCTGGAATGTGCTTCAAAACTTCCACTATTGGAACGATTGCGCCACAGCTTCCTTCGGGAAACGGGAATTTCGACTGTTCTTGCAGTCAGGAATGAAACTTCCGTTGTACGACATTTTAACGGTGCAACGATGAAGTGGGAAGAGTCACGGGGTTGATGCCTGTAATCCGACACAAGTCGAGAGAACAATTTAACACTAAATTGTCTTTATTAAAGCGTAACACTCTGCTAATATTTTAATCCGGCGAAATGCCGAAGAAATATTCTGCTACCAGGCGAGAAAAGCGATATGGTAATTTAATCTAGCAGAGGCGCTCTCAAAAACTCCCGCTTTTGAACAAAGCACGTGCGTTCACCTTCCGAATCTTAGGCTGACTGACTTTCCCCCTGCTGCAAAAATTCGCACCAAACGTAATCATTCTAGAACAAAATCTTCCACGAGGAACTTCCGGGGAGCGTAGGATTTTCAGGGCCATGCTGTAGACAAAGAATTCTAGGAACTGTTTTCGATCAGCATATAGACTAAACATACTTGTCAGCGTTCCTTTGAATTCGGAAAAGGTGATCTCCAATAAAATATAGTAATCGACTATGGGTGGTAATTAAAATAGGACTTTAATTCATATGAAGTGGCAGAAGCAAACGAACGGTACAAGGTTACGGACAATCGATCACCCATTAACAATAAAAATAGTCATAGAAAAATCTGGTGAATATGGTTTTCCATCACACCTGGCTTTCATGACTATAAGAAGGTCTTTGCCAATGTAGCACTGTGGGCTGTCTATAAAGCACTAGCAAACGGTAGAATTGACCGTAGATACAGAGACCCAATAAGGGATATTAACCACGAAGCATCTGCAACTCATGTCGTACATGGAAAAACCAAACCCGTCCAAAGGGGAGTCGGACAAGGTGATTCACTCTCGTCGAAACTTTTCAGAATGCCACTTGAAGACATTTTCAAGAAGATGGACTGGAAGGATAAAGGAATCAATGTCAAGAATAAAGACTGACAAATTTATGATAATGTACTTCTAGCTCAGAACTCGGAAGATTTAAGGGTAACTATTAGCGAGTTACATAACGAATTTCTGAAAATTGGTTTGAAGATGAACCTGGGAGAAACAAAAGCGATGTATCATGGATAAACAATGAAAATAATCACGGGTGTAGTAGAACTAGTACGAGCAGCAGAATATTACAGAGTGCACTCAAAAAGATGAAATAATTAGCAGAATAAAACTGGGTTGTATAACATTCAGGAGATTGTTCTTTAGCCTGCGTAATAAATACACATAACATTCTAAATGTCGTGTTTTTGAAAAATGTACACTCCCAGTTATGGCATACGGGGTGGAGAATGGGACGACCACAAAAAATGGGAATCCCTCAAAGAGTAATGGAGAGAGCAATGATCGGTATAACGACGTAAGCAAGATGCATGGAAAGCAAACTTCACCCCCTTTGTATGGTGTTGTTACTTCCTAATATTTACATTGTTGACCGGGGGACGCAAAAATGTCGACCGCTAGATGGCTGCAGCATCGCTAAGGTACTTCCAATTTTATGACTCGACTTTGTCAAATGTCACATGACATTTGAAAATTAAATTAAATTCCATCTTAACTACTAGATATACTTATATCGTTTATTAAATTAATATTACTGAACCACCAACTAGTCGTTGCTAAACTGAAATTACAGATATAATTAGGTACGGAATGAAAAATTCACCAATTCGTTTTATCAAACACCACACTACACACGATGTTAACAATATAAATTGCACAAAACAAATAATTAGTGATACTGTAACGTTGCAGACCTTGGTATAATAGGTTATGCGGTGTTTCGTACAATGTTTTTATGTATTTCCAGCTTCATAATGTATAATAAGTAGTTGGGCTTAGTAAATAAAACTCTGTAGAGGTTAAAATATTTATTGATTTATAGCCAACACTGTAATTTTTTATTCAGAGCATATATTATCAAAACAACTACGTAAGACGAACATCTAGCTAAGGTAAAATACTTTAGGAATATCATAGCCATCACGCTGTCATATCTATCCGTGTGCTTATAATGAACCAAAGTAAAAGAAAGCCAAATAAGCAATACAGTGCCGGACATGAATTACTATCATCGCCACCCAGCAGGGGTTTTAAGCCTGTCTAACGGGGTACCTAAGCAATTTATTATCTCTTAGCAAGAGCACCGCGCACTGTAATGTTTACATCAATCCCCGATCCCTTTACCACATTTTTAATACACATGAATAAATATTTACAATTTCTTATAGAGAGCATATGTTATAAAAACAAGTACGTAACACAAGCATCTAGCTAAGTCAAAATACTTTAGGAATATCACAGCCATCACGCTTTCATATCTATCCGTGTGCTTATAATGAACCAAAGTAAAAGGAAGCCGAATAAGCAATACAGTGCCGGACATAAATTACTATCATCGCCACCCAGCAGGGGTGTTAAGCCTGTCTAACGGGGTACGTAAGCCATTTATTATTTCTTAGCAAGAGCACCGAGCACTGTAATGTTTACATCAACCCCCGATCCCTTTACCACATTATTATACACAAGAATAAATATTTACAATTTCTTACCAACATAGAGCAAATGTTATAAAAACAAGTACGTAACACATACATCTAGCTAAGTCAATAACTTCAGGAATATTACAGCCACCACGCTTTCATATCTATCCGTGTGCTTATAATGAACCAAAGTAAAAGGAAGGCAAATAAGCAATACAGTGCCGGACATAAATTACTATCATCGCTACCCAGCAGGGGTGTTAAGCCTGTCTAACGGGGTACGTAAGCCATTTATTATCTCTTAGCAAGAGCCCGAGCACTGTAATGTTTACATCAACCCCCGATCCCTTTACCACATTATACACAAGAATAAATATTTACAATATCTTACCTACATAGAGCAAATGTTATAAAAGCAAGTACGTAACACAAACATCTAGCTAAGTCAATAACTTCAGGAATATTATAGCCACCACGCTTTCATATCTATCCGTGTGTTTATAATGAACGTAAAAGGAAGCCAAATAAGCAATACAGTGCCGGACATAAATTACTATCATCGTTACCCAGCAGGGGTTTTAATTAAGCCTGTCTAACGGGGTACCTAAGCAATTTATTATATCTTAGCAAGAGCACCGTGCATTGTAATGTTTACATCAACCCCCGATCCGTTTACCACATTATTATACATATGAATAAATATTTACAATTTCTTACAGAGAGCATATGTTATAAAAACAAGTACCTACGTAACACAAACATCTAGCTAAGTCAATAACTTCAGGAATATTACAGCCACTGCACTTTCATATCTATCCGTGTGTTTATAATCACCCAAAGTAAAAGGAAGCCGAATAAGCAATACAGTGCCGGACATAAATTACTATCATCGCTACCCAGCAGGGGTTTTAAGCCTGCCTAACGGGGTAAGTAAGCAATATATTATCTCTTAGGAAGAGAACCGCGCACTGTAATGTTTACATCAACCCCCGATCCCTTTACCACATTATTATACACAGGAATACATATTTAGAATTTCTCACCTACATACAGGAAATGTTATAAAAACAAGTACGTAACCCAAGCATCTAGCTAAGTCAATAACTTCAGGAATATTACAGCCACTGCACTTTCATATCTATCCGTCCGTTTATAATGAACCAAAGTAAAAGGAAGCCGAATAAGCAATACAGTGCCGTACATAAATTAATATCATCGCCACCCAGCAGGGGTGTTAAGCCTGTCTAACGGGGTAAGTAAGCAATATATTATCTCTTAGGAAGAGAACCGCGCACTGTAATGTTTCTATCAACCCCCGATCTCTTTACCACATTATAATACACATGATTAGATATTTACAATTTCTTACAGAGAGCATATGTTACCAAAACAACTATGTAACACACCTGCACGCTGCACTTTCTATACGAACAACAACAACCTGCAAGCACAAAATCATATAGTTTAAGTTTAAAAGTCGCAAAGTATACATGAAAATGTACAAGCTGTTTCTGAATCGTTTTACATGTTATAACTTCTTTATCAATAGCAGAGATTTCTGACAATTTCTAGTTTCGTTTCAAATACGGCTATGGATGGTACAAAATAGTGCATGAAAATTTTGAACAGTGCCTACTCGCTGTAGATACAGTCATATAACATTTGCCTTTAAACCTATAAATTTGAAATCAGCAATAAAAATATTGTATGTTAGCGTTCTTAAATTAATATTTTCGAGCAAATATATTTTTTTATATTACATAATTATGTTTTTTTTAAGTGGCCATGATTTACGAAAAATTGCCAACAATTTGTATAGAAATGCAAATCAATGCTAGCTGCTTTTAAAAGTACACCACAACCAAATTATTTTGGTAAACATACTTTTTTAAAGCATTTATATGAGTTGAACTGTTTAGTTGGAAACTCTAATAGAACAGGTTTATAAGATATGAATTGAAAAAATAAAATTGAGACTGAATGAAGCACTATGTCGTCAAATAAGCTGCTAAATTAGGTTATGATTACAAGTGCTGTTTGTAAGCTGTTAAATATCAAACCAAGGTCAAAAATTGAATGCATTGTCAACATGTGAAAACGTTTCACAAACAGCATATATTTATTTTCACTACTAACGAAAACAAAACAAAAATTATTCTAAATTACAGATAGAGAAGAAGTTGCGAATTTAAAACTATATTCTGTATTTGTAACAATACTTAAGTAACGGGAGGGAGGCCCTAATTTCCAACAAAGCAAACCGAAAAACACTACAAATATATCTTTTTTGACGACTTGGCATTTTTAAGATCAATGTTCGTAGATTTACAATCGCCTACAAGCTAACCTCAAAACCGTTGCGTATGGGAAAGTGTTGGATCTGTCCCTATCACTAGTCAATTTTAATTTTAAAGGTTATATTTTGTAACATTTGCTTACCTTTACAAGTCAGGAGGCACAACACTTCACATTGACAATTCGAAGTAGACTGAATACTTTTCACCAGATTGTAACTGTATTTGCGTCATTTTTCTTATTGTGTATTAGAATTGCAGCATAAAAATTATTTCCAGAGGAACAGGCATTCAGTAGTAAAAACGAAACCTGCGTCAGAGATAAGTAATTTTTTTGTTCGTTTGACGTTTATTCGAATTACGTATGTACGTATTCTAATTTTGGAGTAGTAAATAAAAACAAAATTGTCCATTTTAAGCAACAAAGTGAAATGTGTAAGTTAAGTGTAAGTATAGTCATGTTCCACAACCTCTGACAATTTTTAGAATATACAAACTGAAATGTTTTGAGTACAACTTTCCTATTTTGTTTATACACATTAGAATATATGTAAATGTTTGTTGGCTGATATTTAACATAATTGTAAATGCTAGTGCACGTACATGTTACGGTTTCTCAAAGACAAAATCAATTCTGGGTGATCATTTACATAATCATATTTATAAATTAGTAAAATATTAGGGCAGATGCGGTGATGTTGAAGTTTTCGATATCTACATAATGATATTTTACTAATACTAATAGACAATTTCAACAGGTATTATCATATATCATATATCATATATCATATATCATTTTCAAAAGCGTTTAATATAATAAAGATTTGTAGCTAGGGTAACAGCACACTGGATCTTGATTTCGGACTTGACTCAGGTCTTCTATTCCAACTTGCAATAGCGGGGAATTCATGAGCTCAATTTCCTCATTCATTAAAGGTGTGTATGTAAAAGTGTGTTTGTGAATTTGAAAGGCCTCGAGTATATCCAGTTTACGTTTATCCTCACAGAAGTGTAAAAATGTTATTATATTATTTCATGTCAATGCATGATTGTGTTGTGATAAGTATTTAGCGTAGTTAGATTTTTCTGGGTGTTTGTATTTGTATGAGCGTATGTGTTCTTTGTATCTGGTATCAAAATGTCTAATTGTTGTACTATAAGCATCATCGATCACACGATCACGCTCCACCGGATCGGTCTTTGCCCAACGGTGACGGCCAACCAGAACCCCGTCGTTCTGCCCGACTGGCTCAAAGAGGTTTAAATACCTTCCCGGATTTGAGTTCGTTGTTCTGTTCATTCTGAAGATCCAAGCTGCAATGTCTTGCGAAACGTTAGTTTGTATGGGTTCACAAACAGCTAACAGGTATAAGCCGATTAAGTATTATTGTCCTGGCAAACAAAATACATTAAGATCAAATCCTTGTCCGCCCCAAGGTTTAAATAATCTAAACACAAGTTCCTGTTTAGGCAGGCAGGGCCTACGAACAAATATTGCTCAAACTTCTAGAGCAAATGCTTATAAAGGCAGACAAGCTACAGGTCAGACCTTACCTGATAATACTGGGTGTAGTTCCCATGACGACGCGGCCGAAGCCGAAAGTAAATTGTAATATTGTCATATTTATAATACTTTCATTAAGGTAATTATGAGCATCAGTATTATTCATAAGAAAAAGAACATTCCAGTCCCTAAGTCGATGGCAATAATTAAAATACTGATGGTAAAGCGCGCATAGTCTCTAATTTTATGTCTACTTTAGGTTGCTTATGACTTCTTTACTTACCGACATCTACAGTAGGAAGGTTTACATAATAGAATTTAAAATTACGTTAATTGTTCTTTCATTCTATAAAAATATAGAACGGCGCACTTTACTGAATAAATCCTTATTTAATACAACAAAACCGTCAAAAACCTTGATAGTAACGAAAAGTCGTGCAGTTATCGATGATATCGTATATTTTATGTAGGTATTTAGTTATAAATTCAGTGGTTGTGGTTAATTTTAAAGTGTGTTCTTAAAGATCTTGTTTTAATTTTTTATATATTGAAATTCGTAGTAAACTACATTCAAAAACCTTATTATCAAACCAAAAACGTACGGGATTATTGATAAACCTATTCTAGAACGGTATTTGTACGGATCTAATTAAAGTTGGCGGTTTTGTAATCAGCTCCCGTTACGTACATGGCGGGTTAACAGCCACTACAAGTCGTATTCTGGCATGTGTACGTTGATTGCTCATATTTCTTTTAAAATATAATAATTTTAATTATTTAAGTTGTTTACTTACGTGAAAGTAATTAAGAAAACTTCAGAATGAGTACCATACTAGAAAAAATCGCAGCCATAGAGGCTGAGGTAAGTAAAATATGTTAAAAGTCGGCTACGTTACACAACCTCAATCTTTTACAGATGGCAAGAACTCAAAAAAATAAAGCGACCGCAGGACATTTAGGTTTATTAAAAGCAAGGCTAGCTAAACTTCGAAGGGAATTAATTACACCCAAGGGCGGCGGTGGAGGAACCGGTGAAGGCTTCGACGTTGCAAAAACTGGAGATGCTCGGATAGGATTTGTTGGGTTTCCGTCGGTCGGAAAGTCGACTCTACTTAGTAATTTAGCAGGGGTTTATTCGGAAGTTGCCGCGTACGAGTTCACAACGTTGACGACCGTGCCGGGGTGCATTAAATATAAAGGAGCTAAAATTCAGGTACATAAAAGTTTTATTTAAATACGCATGAATGGGATATTAAAATCTAATTTTTTAGTTGTTAGATTTGCCTGGAATTATAGAAGGTGCTAAAGATGGTAAAGGCCGTGGTCGACAAGTAATTGCAGTGGCAAGAACTTGTAGTCTCATTTTTATTGTGCTAGACGTACTGAAACCTTTGCAGCACAAAAAATTAATAGAACATGAATTGGAAGGATTCGGATTACGGCTTAACAAGCAACCACCAAACATTACCTTCAGAAGAAAAGACAAAGGGGGAATTAACCTGAATATCATGGTAAAACTTACAGCTTCAACAGTTAGTTCTTTTTTTACATTTTAATTTGAGGTACCACAATCGGAATTGGATTTAGACACGGTCAAAACAATTCTGTCGGAATACAAAATCCACAATGCTGACATAACCTTGAAATATGACGCTACCAGTGATGATCTTATTGATATTGTTGAAGGCAATCGTGTGTATATGCCCTGCATTTATATATTGAACAAAATTGGTAAAATTTGTTAATTGATTTTGGTGTTATTTTAAATCTTGTTTTTATAGATCAGATAAGCATAGAAGAATTAGATGTTATTTATAAAATTCCCCACTGTGTACCAATTTCTGCTCACCACAAATGGAATTTCGATGATTTATTGGAGAAAATGTGGGACTATTTGAAATTAGTTCGAATGTAAGTTAAATCGTTTTAGTGTGAACTTTTTTGGTAACTGAGTAGAATTATTCGTGTTTATATAAAGTTCAATATTATAAAATTAAGATGAGTTAGCTTTTGCTAATAACTAACCATTTAAATGATTCTACTATTTGTATAATTTTTTTGGTTCATAGTTACACTAAGCCTAAAGGACAATTACCTGATTACAATGCTCCAATTGTCCTGCATGCGGATCACACAACAGTGGAAGATTTTTGCAACAAGCTACACAGAAGCATTGCAAAGGAATTTAAATAGTAAGGCTACAAAGATACCTATTTTGATGCATTTTAACTGTTTCTTTCAAGCGCCCTTGTGTGGGGTTCCTCGGTGAAGCATCAGCCCCAAAAAGTCGGAAAGGACCATGTGCTGTCTGATGAAGATGTGGTTCAAATTGTGAAGAAAGTTTGAAGAGGCTGTCCTGGCAAAGCTGAAGGTCAAAGGAAGGAGAGCTTCCGTACCCCTCGATTTTTGATACTACGAGAAAACCTGGTTATCCGCATTTTATCATTGGATTTTAAGATATGAATTTAAATGCAATAAAATATTTAATACTAATTGTGTGTCTCTTTTTAATTCTTTAGAGTTATTCCACATCCAGACAATTTTCTCATCATCGATTTTAATTAAATTTATTATATTTAGTTCAGTCTGGAGGTACGTAAAAATACAAATTTAGGGAAGTGAAATATTAAGAGCTTCGAAGTTACAGCTTATCATATTATTAGCATTTTCTCCTCAAAGAATTTTAATTGTATGTACAGAAATCGATCTTTTATAACATTCCAAAATATTTATCTTTAAATATAAATAATAAAACACGAAGCACTGCTGCCAACAATATGGCATTGCCATAGGTATCCGATATACCTTCTTCTTCAACCGAGATACCTGAAGTGCTGGATATAGGCCTCTTCTAGTGGTTGCCGTGCTCTTCTGTCAATGTTATTCATTGTTTTTGTCTGATCTCAACGTTGTCTATCCATTTTCTTTAGTGTCTCTCTGCTGCTCCTGGTTTTTGTGGTCTCTAGAATCTTGTTTACTGTGTCTATCTCTCTGCATCTTACCCTGCAATGCCTACTCAGAGTTTTTTCTATCAGCTCTTCGAATAGAATTTGGTTCTTGATGTTGGTAAGTAGGGGAGATTGTTGTACCTTGGAACACTTTTTCATTGTTTGGTAATTGCACTTCGAAATTCATCAATATCGCATTGTTTCTGGTGCCAACACCTCACAGCAATTCAGACTAATAGTTCTAGGAGCAAAAATTTGGATTTAATTATGTTTGGTTGAGTCTGTGTAGCAAAATGTGAAGGAAGGTTTTTGTTCCAAGGTACGACATTGCTCCTGTACCTTGAAATGGTAAGTATTTTTAAGAAAAGCCAACAGAAAACGAACAAAGTATTATATTTTCTCAATTTAAACGCAGTGAATAAACTTTGAAAACTTAGCTGAACATATTTTCTTATAAATTGCAAACATTGAACATCTGATTCTGTTCATAAACTAAGAAAACTTTGGAAACAGTTTTACTTGACATTATAAAGTGTGGTTCAAAAAGCGCGCCGGTTTTGAATCGCTCGCCATTTTGTTTGTTGTTTAGCATCACTTTTGTATAAAGTTGACATCTGCTAACATTCCGATTTCATTCTGTGTGTCATCACTCATCATGGAACGCTTTTCAACTGAGCAACGTGTTAATTGTGAAAACGTTTCATCAAAACGGAGAAAGTTTTGCAGCAACTGTCCGCGACTTCGTGCGATTCTCGGGCAGTGAAACACTGAACGAATCAACAGTGCGCAGACTTACGAAAAAGTTCAACGAAACAGGATCAACAGTCAAAATTAAACATTCTGGGCGTCCTTGTTCTGGCCGGTCTGTTGAAAACATTACGTTGGTTCGTGACAGTGTCAATGTTGGTCCACAGAAATCGGTTGGACGTCGTTTCCAACAATTGGGCCTAAGGTATTCTTCATTGCGGCGAATTTTTGTGCATCATCTTCATTACTACCCCTATAAAGTTCAATTAACCCAGGAACTGAAAGTGCCCGATCACCAGAAGAGACGAGATTTTGTTGGCTGGATTCTGAGAAGACAACAGGAGGACGACGGCTTTGCGAGGAAAATCATCTTCAGCGACGAGGCATTTAAATGTTTTTGTCAATAAGCAAAATTGCCGTATTTGGGGATCAGAATATCCTCACTCGATTCATGAAAGGGAAATTCATCCGCAGCGAGTGACGGTTTGGTGTGGATTTTGGGCGGGTGGTGTATCGGCCCTTATTTTTTTGAAGATGAGACAGGACAAGCTGTGGCAGTTAATGGAGACCAATACCGTACGATGATAAGAGATTTTTTGTTGCCTCTTTTCGATGCAATGGACATTCAGCAGTTATGATTTCAGCAAGACGGCGCCACGTGTCACACTTTCGGCGAAACAATTGCGCTGCTCTATAAGAAATTCCCGGATCGGCTCATCTCCAGCAATGGCCATCAAGGTCGTGTGATTTAACACCTTGTGATTTTTTTCTTTGTGGTTATGTCAAATCATTGGTTAACGTCAATAAACCCCGAAACACCCGCGAGTTAAAGGAAGAAATTCGACGAGTTATCGGCGAAATCGAAATGCAAGTTTATAAAGCAGTAATCAACAATTTCAGGAAGAAAGTTTTGGCATGCCAGCAAAGTAGAGGGGGCCATATGCCCGATATCATTTTCCATACCTGAATTGGGAAGGTCTGATTAACATTTATGTTTTTTGTAAATGTGTTTTTTAAAAATAAAGTTTCTTTTTTGATATATTAAAACCGGCATGCATTTTGATTCACTCTTTACTTGTAGAATGGAAAGTTAAAAGACTTTGTTTCTTTAATTTTGTCACTTCCTTCTCCAGTTGGAGCATGGAGAAGAGCTACAATGTCCATGATGTCAACTGTAGCGATATCAGGCACTGACGGGTAACAGAATGTTTTTTCACTCTTCTTCCTTAGGTAGCTGAGTTCAAACTCACTTGGTTAGAGTTTTTGTGTAACACATCCAATGTAGTGGACTAAATCTTTTTTTCCAAGAAATTTAACGAGGACGTATGATCAATCTGAGATGTTGTTAGCCAAAGGTGGTTGGATCTCTTCTTCGTCATCATCCGACGAAGAAAAAAGTTCTTACAATGTTTTTCCTTCAATATCACTCTCATCTTCATATGGGGGATCTTCCATATCTTCATCGGAGCTTTCATACAATGCTCTTGCTGTAGCAGGTAGCTTTTTTCTTATTGCGAGGTGCCTGCTTCATCTTCGGCTGGTTGACTTTTGGAATCGTTTTTTGTTTTCTAAGCTCTTCTTTCACGGGTGTGTCCGTGAGGATTTTTGTAGTCCCTGTTTTTCTCGTCCTTGTAGTATCCTTCCTAGGGGAGCCTTAGGATACGGTTGCACCTGTTCAGGAATCCGTCTTTCATCATTTTGCACGCTTGACTGTGGGGTTTTCCCATTACAAGAGAAAGAGGTTTGCACGTGTGATGGACCTGAATTTATGGCTGATGATGACCCAGGAAGAGAGATTATTTCTGAACTGGTTACCTCTGGGTTGGGACGGTCAGCAACAGAGGCCGGTTGAAAACCGTCATCACAGAAAGCAGCTCTGTTGAGAGGGTATATATGCCAGGGTGCCTGAAACCACTGCAAATGTTCTTCAGAGTGAAAGCTCTTGGAAAAGCTAAGCCGACAGCCTCTGCTACGTTGTAAATGCCAAATGTTTTACCGGGGTTGTTTATGTGCCATGCATCCAAGGCCTGGTTGTAGTACGTCTTAAAAGGACCAAACAATGTTCAGTCGAGTGGTTGTAGACGTCCTGAAGTGTGGGGAGGGAAAGTCAACATCTTGATACCACTTTGTGATGCCATTTCCACAACTTGTGTACTGCAATGAGACTCATGGTTGTCAAGGATGAAGAACTGGTTCTTCCTTAGATGGTTTAGCATGTTTAATGCAATGCTTCATGAACTTGAAGAATTGTTCCTCATTCGACCACCCAGATGTATTGGTTGAGCCTGGAGTACCAGGAGGGGCTCCAGTAAGCATGTAGTCCTTAAAATTCACCCTTGGATATATAATCATTGGGGCATTTGGTTTCCAGTAGCACTGACAGCACATATCACAGTCACTAATTGACCTCTTTCAGCAGAGGTTGTGATACAAAGTTGTTTAACTCCTTTTGCGGCAACAATTTTAGGCGGAGCTTGGCACTGTAGTGCAACCAGTTTCGTCCAAATTCCAAATCGTTTCAGGCGCTATAGGACCAAAACAGCGGTCGTTAAACCATAGTGCATTCGAGCTACTTTTATAACATAATCAACCAGCTCCCTCTCTTCGTCTTTTGAAAACACTCTATTCACATCCAAGTTACTTTCATATTGAAATTCTGCTGCGTTTCTTGCCTTGTGTTTACGTAGGTACGTGATGGAAGAGAGTTGCAATTGGAATTTTAAATACTTTACCTGCCTCCCTCAATGATAATTTCTCTTCATCATTGCGTGTGACAGTAGTCACAGCAGCGGCCAAATTCTCAATATTTACAGGGAGGCGTGTTACTCCTTTCTTACTTCTCGGCATTGTAGCAGCGGACTATCTGTAGCAAAATGGGACAGAAAGTCAATAAACAGTCGAAAGAAATGATAGAAGATGATTTCTCAACTAAAGAAACACTAAAGTTTGGTGGAAAATTGAATGTTTCAAGGTACAATAGGTTACGTCGCTGTCACAGGCCTGTCCCAAGGTACAAGAGCCGTTTTTTCGAGGTACAAGATGATCATCCATTATGGAAAAACGCAAGCTACTCCTTCCAAATTGTTTTTCACGGCAAACCAGACCGGGTTATGTTGTACAGGGTATCTGACAGTAGGTATATCAGTGCAAATAATCAATCACTTACCTTCAAACATGTAGGAGAAGGAGACGAAATACAGGCGGCGGGCGTGTTTATTTACGAAAGTATCTGAGAATTGAACAGTAAAGCCGTTCACATTCGCAGACGAAAGTACTTATACTGACGAATGACTCCTTAATAGGACTGACTTTAGATGCGAGAACATCTGCTAGAGAGCAACACCAGCCGAAGCTATTTCAAATATTTCAAGGTATGATCAAGGTACTATAATGCTAGGGCCCTTTGGTAAGCCCTAGCACCAAACATCTTTGAATAAAGCTATTAATTTGGAGAGAATAATTTATTTGGTGAATACAAAAACAGAGAAATATCGTAACTTGTAAACAATAACAAAAACACAAGCTACGTGATAAATATAGTGCCACGCGCACTACAGTACAACAGTTTCCCCTACTTATTTAAGACTGGTATCTGCGAATTTTCAACTACATATTTATATATAATTTTAGCACTTCAAGTTCTGGGCTTGTGTGACAGTGTCTCTTCATCTTCTTTTATCCACCACAGTTCTTTCAAATCTTCCTTAACACACTCAAATTATTGTCTCTTTAAAGTTTAAAGTTTCAACGGTCTTCTTATTTCTGCCTTTTGGTTCTTTAGTTCAGAGTCTCTTCGCTTCCCTTCCATTCTTGTCAGATGTTGTAACCAGCCTATTTGGTTTGTTTGACAATGTTCACGGTCCCTATTTTCTTGTATTTACTCGTTACTTCTCTTTCTCCATACTTCACCTTCCGTCACTCTCCAAATCATCCTTCTCTGTATTCGTTTTTCCCATACTGCCAACTTAAACTTATCCTCCTTACTTAACACCCATACTTCATTAGCGTAGGTTTCTACTGGTCTTATATATAGGCCAGAAGGCTTTTGGCTTATTTTCCTCCATTCCTTCATATCCCTAGTTTTCTCCTTCCATTCTTTAATCTTATAATTCTTCAAAAGTTCTTTTACACTGTCCCACCAAGTCTTTTTAGGTCTACCAACTCTATTTTTACCACCTGTTTTACTTTTGAGGGCTTTCTTAACCGAGTCATTGTCAATCATCCTCTTCACATGCCCTAACCATCTTAATTTATTTTGTCTTACTATCGGTGTAGCTTTTAGCACTCTTCTAGTTCTTTGTTTGTTCTACGTCTCCAGACTCCGTTTTCGCACACCCCTCCGAAGATTCTGCACAGCACTTTTCTCTCCAAATTTTCTATCTTCTTTTCACTCTCTGATGTTGTGGCTCATACTTCACTTGCAAATATCACTGTGGGTCATATTATCGTTTTACATACTCTTAGTTTTGTTTTTCTTCTTATAATAATAATAATAATAATAAATGTCTTTATTTCACAATGGTACATCAAAAACAAATATTTATTAAGTATAAACAAGGCCCATATAATTGTACCATTGGAAACAAGGGCGCTATTCAGACCAAGTCTGCTCTTCCATAGAAACCCAGAAAGAAAAAAAATAATAATAATAATAATAAAGGGAAAAGAAAACATGTTACCTAAATCTAATGAATAACTAGTTAAATAAATTGCAAATAAGTAACTAAATAAGTAGGTAGGTTCGAGTTCAACAACTACCGCTGTGAGACTGTTGACGCATTAGTATTTTGCTGTACTGTTTTTTAAAGCAGGATAGTGATAACGCCTGTGATTCAGGGGAGAAAATGTTATATACTGTTGATACTTGATAACTAAAGCCACGTTCGAAAAGCGCCGTTTTATGCGGTGGTAGTGTAATAATCCCTTTGAATCGAATATTTAGGTTGTGAACATCTTCTCTAAATCTAATTTTACGGTATAAATATGAAGGCTTTTTCTCAGTTATAATTTTATGAAAGAATGAAGCACTTAGCGATTTCCTCCTATTAGCCATTGAGAGCCAGCCCAATTCAGTTAATTTATACGAAACATGTTCGAATGTTCTGATACCAAATATTAGCCTCAAGCAAGAATTTTGAATTTTTTGAATTTTTGTGCTGTATCATACGTAAGGGATGGACCATAGATTTGATCGCCAAATACAAAATGAGAAAGCACTAACGTTTCACACAATACAGTTTTAATACGAATACTCATGTATTGTCTATGCGGATAGATGAGTCTCAGACTTGAATATGCTTTTTTTAAACAATTAGATACGTGCGATTTGAATCTCAAACTGCTATCAAGGATTATTCCAAGATTGCGGGCTTCCTTTGTAACTGGGATGGTATCCCCATCAACATCTAAGTTCACTCTGTCTTCTAAAAGCACCAAATCTTTACGTTTTCCAAAGAGTAACAGAACTGATTTTTTTGGGTTAAGTTTGAGACAGTGCTTCTTGGATATATCCGAAATATTAACCAAATCTTGATTTATATTCATCAATGCACGCTGATGATCATCAACAGAAAAGGAATAATACAGTTGAGTATCATCAGCATACATATGCATATTACAAGTATAAATGTGCTTGTGAAAGGTGGAGGTATATATAATATATAAAAGGGGGCCTAAAATTGAGCCTTGTGGTACTCCTCGCATAACTTCTCTAGAACCAGAACAGCCACTAGGCAATTTCACAACCTGTTTTCTATTACTCAGGTAGTTGGCCAAGAGTGATACAGATTCTATAGAGAGGCCAATATAATTTAGTATCAAAAGCTTTGCTGAAGTCAAGTAGAACTAGTACCGACATTTTACCTTGATCAGAAGCTGTGATAATATTATCAATAACTGCCGTTAAGGCAGTTGTACAGCTGTATCCTGGTCTAAAACCTGATTGGTATTGTGGAAAGATATTATTTTGGTCCAAAAAGTCTCTCAACTGGGAATCAATGACCTTTTCTAATACTTTAGATAAAGTTGGAAGAATACTTATCGGTCGTAAATCTTTATAATGTACAGGATTGGGTATCTTCGGTATAGGAACTACTACAGCATTCTTCCAGATACTTGGAAATTTATTCGTTATCAGACAAGAATTAACAATATGAGTAATATAAGGAATGATTAGCGGACAACAAAGCTTAATTATATGTGCATTAATTCCATCTGCCCCTGTGCTGTTGCTCTTTAATTTATCAATAATGGAAGAGATCAGCGAGAAGTTCACAAGTAAAAAATTAAACAGTGGCACATTATCAGATACTTTCTTGTTCATATAAAACTCTTTCAACTCCTCAACGTTATCGGTAATAATTGGAACTGAATTAAGAAAGTGGTCATTGGTATCATCAGCATTAAGAAGTTCCTTAGGGAGGGTACTGTTGGTCTTACATGTTACATTTAACGACTTCAACTCTTTCCACATTGTTTTTGAATTTTGGTTGCGTAAAGTGTGTTCAAAATAAGCTTTCTTTTCGTTATTTAAAGCTCGTGTTGTAAAATTACGTAGTGATTTATAATAATCCCAGTGAACTGGATTCCTGGTTCTATGGAATCTCTGCTTGGCTTTATTACGCAGCGATATCAGTAATTTTATATTATCAGTAACCCAAGGTCCTTTACGTTTAGTGATTTTAACTGTTCTAATGGGGGCATGCGCATTCAAAACAGAGAGTATGCTAAAATTTAGAAAATTTATTTTTTCATCTACATCCATTATTTCATAAAGTAAGTTTAACGGGATCTAGCTCAAGTCTTTGTAGAACAAGTCGAGTTCAAAGTTTCTGAAACATCTATACGTTTTATAAGTTGCATTAACTTTAGGTCTAATAACAGATAACTTACAGTATATTAAGTCATGGTCAGATAGATGTTGTTTATCAACCCAGAGCAAAAAACGAAGTTAAAATCTGAAACCAAAATATGATCAAGAAGTGAGGTCAGGTTCTTCTTCTTTCACTTTTCCTTCTTTGGCTAAACGGCGTCGGATGCCTCGATCCATTTCCTGTAGTTGCTTCTGTCTCTTGTCAATCTATTTAATTCCTCCATCGTTTGTCCTTTCTTCTCTGCCATATCTTGGGTGTTATCTGTCCACATTCTCCTTGGTCTACCGCTTGGTCGTCTGCCTTCCGTTCTTGCTTCTAGTATTCGTCTTGGGATTCGGCGTTCAGCCATTCTTTTTGTATGCCCATACCATTTTAGCTGTTTATTTTCTATTGTGGTTACTTGTGGTATTTGTTGTAGTTGGTCTCTAAAAGTTGTATTTCTTATTCTATCTCTTATCGTTTTTTCCCGATACTTTCCTTAGGTACATTTCCCCTATAATTATTTTGGATTTGTGTTTGTTCAGCATAGTCCAGCTTTCTACCCCATATGTCAAAATTGGGGCATATACTGTTTTGTACATGTGTAGCTTTGTTTCTGTCTTTATTTCTCTTTTTCCAATTATACTTCTGTTTATAGTTTATAGTATCCTCTACACTTAACATTAGATGAGGAGTGGATTATATATATTATAGCGTAGTATAGTTGGCCAGCTTCGTTCACCCTATTTAATATTTCGCTGTCTATCCTGCTATCGTTTGTAATTCTGTTTCTACGTACTCATATCCTTGTGTTTCTTCTACGTCTATTTTGTCTATTTTGATTCTTTGTGCTGGTTGGTGTCTTGTTTCGATATGTGCATTGTTTTTGTTTTGTCGATGTTGATTTTTAATCCAACTGCTTCTATTTCCTCTTTCCACACGTTCACTGCTGCCTGTAATTGTTCTCTGCTTCTTGCCAAGACCACAATATCGTCTGCGTAGACCATGTTTTGGATTTCTACCGCCTCCATGTTCCAATTGCCTATCTTTAGCTTCCTGGTTCTCTGCTTACATTTTTTAATCACCTTGTTCATAACCAGGATGAACAGCAGTGGACTAAGACTATCGCCTTGTTTGATCCCTTCCTCAATACTGAATTCTTCTGTCTGTTCTCCACCTAGTCTCACTATTCCTCTCACTCTCTCGTATATACTCTCTATTGCTCTTCTAAGTTTCTTATTCACATTTAGCTGTTCTAGTACTTTCCACATCTGTTTTCTAGGCACGGTGTCGAATGCAGCTTTGAGATCGATGAAAGCCAGGTATAAATCTCTTCCCCTATCTATCATTTTTTCAGTAATCATTCTTAATGTGAAAATATGGTCCTGCGTCTGTCGTCCCTCTCTAGATGTGCTGCTTGCTCTTCCTCTAGCTGTCCTTCTGTTTCTTATCTCAGCCTATTTTCTAAAATTCTTGTTTTTCTTGAGGTAATCTTATTGTTAAGTACTCCTTTCCAATACCCTATGCTTTTAGATCCAGCCAGAATTCCTTTTTAAATTTCGTTTTCATAATCTCCTTCGCTTTTGAGCTCAACGCCTAAGTAGGTAGGTTTGTTAACTAGTTTTAGTTTTACCTTTTTTTGCTCATCGAGCTTGATATCTAAATGCAGGTTCTCTGGTTGTTTCTCGTTATCTACAATCATATATAGTGATTTTACCGGTTTTATTTCTAGTCCCACCCTGCTTATCTTCATCTGAAAATCTCTAACTAAGGATTTTAGTTTTTCCCTAGTTTTACACAGGATGACCATGTCGTCGGCATAGGCTAGGCATTGACGCGAGCTTTTTATGATGTTTCGTATTCGGTTTACGTTGCTCTTCCTCATTGTATTTTCTAGGACCATATTAAAGAGAGTTCTCGCTTAGGGGTCGCCTTGTCTGAGTCCTACATTGCTCTTAAACATTCTGGATTCTTGCTGTTGAAAGCTTACTTTATTTATTGTTGCTTTTAAGGCCATCTTGATTAGTGCTATCAGTTCTGTTTGGATTCCAAGGTCTACCATCGCTTGAATTATCTGATTCCTCTCGATGGAGTCGTATGCTTGCCTAAAGCCAAGAAAGGCTGAATGTACTGGTACGTTTTTCTTGTTGCATTTCTCATGTATCTGTCTAAAGATAAATATGTTGTCCACTACTGATCTTCCGTCCTTGAAACCAGACTGGTAATGTCCGATCTTGTCAACTGCTTCTTTCTGTAAACGTTTATTTACCACATTTGCTAGCAATTTATAAGTGACATTTAATAAGGATATCGTTCTCTAATTTCCTGGTAGCGTATTGTCTCCTTTTTTAATATAGGCCTTATATTGCGGTTCTCCATTCCTGGGGGATCGTTTTGGATTGCCATATATGTTTTATTAACTCGAACAGCCTTTTAACTAGTGCTTTATCCGCATTTTTTATTAACTCATTTGTGATGACATCTGTGCCTAGAGCCTTATTGTTTTTCGTCTTCTTGACTGCATCCAAGAACTCCTTCCATGTGGGTAAATTGTTTTCCCGATTCTCGTTTTCAACTACTTGCATCTCTTCCATATTGTGGCCTCGTTTTACTACTTTTTGCTAAATTGTTCCACCCAGATATCCATTATTTTTTTCTCTCTCAGGCATAACTTTCCTTCGTTGTCCTTTAGTCCAATTGTGGTTTGATTAAATATTTTTCTCTCGCCAGTTTTCTGTAGAATAACCTCGAGTTTTGATTTTTCTGCGATTCCTTTATTTCTTCCAGTTTTTTGTTTAGTATTTCTCTCTTCTTTTCTCTGTACAAACTATTGGCTTTATTTCTTAGTGTTTGTTTTAGACCCACTTTGTAGGTACGCTCTATTACTCTGTTTTCTATTTTTTCTATCGCTTCTTATTTCTATTCCTAGATACATTGTACTTTCGACCCTTTTAACATGTCTTTTCTCCTCTCCCTTTTATTTCTAGGATTTCTTGATCCTGCTGTTGTTTACTTCCGTAGACCATGCCACTTTGCTTTTGTTTCGTTAATCTCTAGAACCTATTCCTACACTTCTTTCCTTGTTTGTGTATTATCTAATCACCTGGTTGAAAGGACGTTTTCTGTGCAAATACTTGTGTCTGTTGTGACACTTTATATACCTCTTCGCTTTATTTTGTGGATCTATCTAAAAACAACAATTATGTATTGATTGTTTGTTTTTCCTTCTGTTTCTATCAGTATGATATTTAAATTATCCATTATTCGTCAATAGCTTCATTCTCTTGTATTATTACGTTCGCAAGTCCTTTGGCCATAGCTTCATATTCATAGTTTATCTTCAATTTATCTACTTTCCCATTCAGTCATGGATTTCTTAAGGGTTTTGTTTTGCATTGGATAGTCTTTCTCTGAGCATTAACATGTCGGCCTCAGTGGCTTGTGCACTTACCTTTAAGTTCAAGGGGCACGGATTCGAATCCGGCCAGGTCGGTGAGGTTTTTCTAGCGGAGAAAAATCTGAAAGTGCGGCTTCTGTTTGATAAGAAGTAAAGCCGTAGGTCCCATGCCACTGCGATGTGTGACACGTTAAAAATCACTACTGAGGTTGGAATTTCTCCAGATAGGCAAAATTTTTAGTTAGGGTGTACAGTGAGCCAAGTGTGGCCTAAGTGTATATTAGAGATGCTTGGAAAACCGCGTCCTAGATCTCGCTCAATCAAACAACAGTAAAATGCAAATATTGGTCTGAGTTGCATTCAACAACTCTGTAAGGTTTTACCGCTAAGGCACTGGTGAAAAATGTCCTATCACGAGTAAGGAAAGGAAATTCATCGTAGGTCCATTCCCTACAAGGGGGCTATAGGGGTAAGTCGGGTTCTGCCCGGAACCCTCAGCCCTTCCTTAGCCAGTAACGGGAATATAGCAAAGACCAGGAAAATTGGATAATGGGATTTCGTGGATGATACTGTCCCAGCATTTACCTCAACGAGCCAGGAAAACCGCGAAAAATCTGAGTCAGGGCAGAGGGCTAGGGGTTCGAAACAGTTTAGGAAGTATTGGTAAGTCTTGTTGTTGCCTTTCATTCTCAGCATCAACAGATATGACCACGCAAGAGAATGACAAACTAGAGAGTTATTTTGTGTAATAAGTCTTCTCTGAAGAAAAGTGTTTATAGGCTTTTGGGAACGCACGTTAAGCTGTAGGTTCTCTGTGTATATGGCACTTTAACCGTATAAAACATGTAAACTCAAAGAAGAAGAAGACTATATTGACTGTTCCAGGAAGTACAAAATTTTTGAATAAACTTTTATAATATTTTAATTTAAAATATATATTCATACATTCAAGCTAAATTCACTACTATATTTCTGAGCTCAGAAACTATTCAAAAAGGACATGACAATGTAGAAATTTGATTTGCCTTTTTACATTCTCTCGAGAATTGCCCCTCGTTCGTCACATCCCAGCCTCGATTCTAGTGCAATTAATGTTACCATCATAGGCACTTCAATTTTAAAAATCTGCATACATTAGATGTGACACCAGAAGAAATGTTCTAGAACGTGTATTCAAATTCATTGAGAGGATATATCAAACGATGTAACTTATTTAATTTATTATTCGAGAGTAATTTAGGGCCATTTTCTAATTTGGCAAATTGTGTATGCATGAGCGTAGGAAAAGTACCAGCAAATTCTGTTGTAGTTCACATGCTTCCTGTGCTAAGTGAAATGTTTATTGGTACTGATTGACAGATTCATAATTCCTATTTGTAAGTTTCCATCCAAAAGAAGCAGAAGTAATTGTATGGATAGAAACCACGGGAATTGTCCAGGAACGTTATGAAAAAAATATTTCCATATTACGATACTATTTTAGTTTTATCTTTAATATAATTTATCTTTTCTACTTTGCCTAATACTAATTTCTGTAGTGGGTTGTATATGAAATGATCATTAGCATGTTTTTGGGTAACTTATACGTTTTAAACGTATTTTTGTGACCAAGGATTTGGTTGATTTACATAAGTAAGGAACGCAAGGTAGAATGACCTTGGTACTACAATAAAATTGAAGCCATAATGGAACAATTAGATAGCAAGTAATAATTTGAATTGTTTTAAGGTTCAATATTATAGGGAGAGTATTCTAGAGAATAGGTATATCGTGAGGAAGAAATAAAACATTAAAGTTTCACTTGCATCTTACGAGGATTGTCCAAATTTAAACAGGAAATTACTTATTAAACCGGTTATTAGTATATTACAACGATGATAACTATTCGATGTAGTCCCCCTGCGATGCACTTGAGCCGCCGATCTGGAAGCTTTCAACATCTTCTTCCAAGAAGTTCTTGGTTGCATGGATATTCACTCTTGAATAGCTTCGGTAACGTCGTTATTGAACTGAAATGTGTTTCCAGCTAACACTTCTTTTAGTGGGCCAAACAAATAAAATTCGTAGGGAGCAAAACCAGGACTTTATGCTGCATGCGAAAGAAGGACCCACAGAAGTTTGTTTATTGTTTCAATTGTTCTTGCAGCGGCACGAGGGTGAGAAAACATGCAGAACTTTGTCTTCTCTTCCGTTTGTTCCCGATCATTTGCTTAACACTATGGCGTAATAGTGTTTTTATAATTTTACATTAGCTTTTGCAGAAAATACTATCAAAAAAACAAGTGTAATTCTGCTTGCGGTTTCAGATGTTTTTCTAAATTTAGAGAAATCTCTATTTTGAGTTTATCAAAATCAGAGTTGCCGTTTGTATAGAGTAAACAGAGAAAAGAGTTAGCAAGCAGCAGCTTCTTTTTAACACACATGTTAGTTGTGTTCTTACAATAACGGTTTATTCTGAAACATGAAGGCATAATTTTACTTTTGCCTTACATGGCGTAAATTTTAATTGAGCCAGAAATACGGAAACGTAGAACATTATGCTATTCTGATGATTAAACAGAGCGAACGTAATAATAATCCTTTCTGTTTGTTTACTGAGCGTTTGTAAGGCAATTTTGTTTATATCGGCCGAAATAGACAATCCTAAATTCTACTTTCAAAATTATTGTGTTGATCGACTTAAAAAATTTAGTTGCTTGGGGGAAAATTTGCTTATTAGCACAATTCCGCAGCGTTAGAAAGGCAGGTAGAGTGAATCCTTAATGAACAGTATTATACAGTAAATTCTCAAAAGGACTCAAAGAAAAACTATACTAGAACGTATTTAAAATAATGGAAACACCGAAATGAAAGCTGTTTCTTCGGAAGTCTTTAAAGACTGTTTCTAAAAACTTTTAAAACGTTGCAATAAATTTGTTAATGTAATTGGAGATTGCTTTGAACAAATATTAAATATATTTCGTATTATTCAAATTGTGATTTGTTTTTGTTGTGCTACTGTGGGAATTAAATTTCCAATCCTCGTATATTGCGTATACTGGGTGCATGTTCATCAAAACCAACACAGTACATTTGTTCCAAATTTTCACTTCTCCATCGATATCGTATGCTTTATGAATCTAAATTTAGATATTTAATTTTTTTTTGAGAAACCCCTGTTTTTGTTCTAACGCCACAATAATTTTTTAAGAAATATTCTCGTAGAGTTAAAAATTTAGAATGTATTTTTAATGAGAATACCGCACCATATCTGTTTAGATTTACCTTTCCTGCGTTTGGAGTTAGTTCCAGCTTTAGCAATTCCATTTATGAAAATATTCGATTATGCATGCATCCCCGAGATGCTAATAATTCATTCGAATGATAAAAGCTTTCCGAATACGTCCGCAGAGACGCGCGCATCTCGAATGAAATAATTCGAAATGTTCGATTACGCATGCATCACAGAGATGCTAATAATCATTCGAATGACAAAAGGTTCTCGAATACGATCGCAGCGACGTGCGCATCTCGAATGAAATAATTCGAAATATTCGGTTATGCAGCATCAACGAGATGCTAGACATTCATTCGAATGATAACAGCTTCTTGGATTACTTTCGCATCGTTGTTCGGTTGATAATTGAAATATCGTTTGTGTCGGTATATAATTTGAGCAGTATTCGAATGAATTTGTAATTCGACTTGTAGTGTGTGATGGGGTTGCACGTGCAGCTGAGTTAGCAAAATAAGTTCTTAGAATATGAACCGGGCAGGCTTAAGTTACGATTATTTA
This sequence comes from Limonius californicus, assembly GCA_014611495.1. Classification (NCBI taxonomy): domain Eukaryota; kingdom Metazoa; phylum Arthropoda; class Insecta; order Coleoptera; family Elateridae; genus Limonius; species Limonius californicus. Next base: position 63,690 of record JABXWE010001260.1, read on the forward strand.
TTTCTACTTTCCCATACTTAAATTCAAAGATATTAATTGTAAAATTTTTTAGCCTGATTATTATTCAATTAAATATTTTATTGCCATAAAGTAGATAAATAAATAAATTAATTTCAGCAATTTATGTTACTGTTTGAAAATATAAAATGAACCAAATTTTTTGTTCTTAACCAGTTACGATCATTTGTAATCTGTTACACTTTTCATATTACCTTCCCGCTAAAAAAAACTATTAATAAATTATAATAAAATAATTAGAAATATTGTTAATATTTAATAAATTATAATATAACAGGGAAACCTATGAAACGGCATTTACAGTCAGGTTAATAATAAATATAAATAATAAATAATGTGGCAAAATGTAAATAAATATAGAACAGAATCCAGTCGAAAACCGAAAAACAGTTTAAGACAAGAGCTCCAAGAGTCAGTAACTCATCATTCGAGAGGCACGATGCGAGACATTTCTCGCATTGCCGAAATGCGCGCACATTTTGGATTCGAATGTTTAATTCGAATGAATATCTCGATTATTAAAATCATTCGAATACTAATCATTCGATTATTGAAATAATTCGATTATGCCCGTCACTCTACCCTATTTCATTCGACTAAATATCACCGACCCCAAATATATAAATTACAAGTAGTGTCGAGTGATATGTCATTTGAAAGGCTTCTGTACTCTCTGCAGAATCTGGAAATGTTTTTTCAATACTGTTTTCCGTTTTTGAGAAATAGCTTTCTGAATTTGGGATGGGTATAGATAATGTTAAATCATAATTCAAAAAAGCGTTCATTTGCTAAATGTTCAAAGTGAGTATCGCCAAATTGCATACAATAATACAATCGACTTTGACAGCAATTTCGTACATTATTATAAATTTCGGGTGTTAATCAACTATACTCCTGATTCATTCTGGCTCTTAATTCTTCCCGAGAATCTGGTATTAGCATGGATCTTAGTATTTAGCTGACCTTGTAGAAAGAAAGCTAATGAGATGAGAATAGATGATCTATTTACTTACTACCGTCTTAACTAAAATGTAAACATTTCGACTTTTTTGACACTTCTTACAAACGGATAGACTTAAAAAATCAAACACTGTATTATTTTATTTTGTTGCTATGTTACATATTTTAATGTTTATTGTACAAATAATAGTGGTGACCACTTTTCAAATTTTGAAACATTTGAAATGAAGTATTATTTGACAATCCTTGTAAGTTTAAATGTTGGGGTTGGTGGTGGTTGGGACTAGGGGAATGAAGTAGGGTAGATGACTGGCATGGTAAAAGACGTCCCCTTTTAGCCTATTATATATATATTAACCTGTTTCGGCGATTGATTCATAATTGTTCATTTAAAGTTATTCAGAGCAGTTTGTTTTAGTTTGGACACTGTATAAATAGTGTTTGATATTGTTTTCATCTTACTGAATCTATATAGTATTTTGTTGAAGTTACAATAATCTTTTGAATTTTGAATCCAATTTATTAGAATTGAAACAGTACATCTAATAGTTATACGAGGCAACAAGGCATCATGGTCAAATTATCCAATTATTCAGCAATGGGCATATTAGCCGATAGCAGAATGTATATAAGATGTGCATTTATTTCATTGCCTTAGTTAAAATCTGTGCACGTTAGAGGAGTGTTGTGCAAAAGTGCTTAAATGTAAGTACTACCTACAGAAGAATAAACGAATTCTTATTGCGTTTAGGTTAACTAAAGAATTAATATAGATTTTGATTGTCGCATCTATTATGAGTATCGGTATAAAGAAATTAAACTTCATGAAGGATATCGAATTTAGTAATAAGTAAACGTGTTTTTTATTAATATTTATATAATTACTAGTAATTCCAAAAATATTTTTAAATATTTTTTGTATTGGTTGTATCAAATTTGTCCATACCATGGGAATCCCGGAAACCATAAAAATTATGAAGTTGATGAAACTGGGGCAAAGTGAAGTAAACTGTAATGTCACCTGACGTTTTTTTTTTGATTTAAATGTATTGCTAAAACATTTACTATTTTTATTTTTCTTCTGGATTGCATCGCCCCTATTTTCTTAATTTTATAAAATGGAACAGATTTAAGGTAACCTTTCGTTCTTTCAAATCCATCATCAGGTTTATGTTTTCTTATGACATGTTACATTTCTGTGTAGCTTTATAGCTAACAAATTACATCCACTTACTTTCACGCATTTTCTAATTCGATTTAAAAGGGATATTTGGACTAGAGCAAGCGCATTAGGGGTAATTGATGTATATGCCTTGATTATTCTATTTTGTACATCGTGTCCATGTAAAGTTAGATATACTATTTATTTAATTGTATCCCAATGAAAAAATCTAGTGGAGTAATATGGCAACTTGTAGAAGGCATGGATGCACAGCTCCTCTTCCAATCAAATTTTTCCCAAATAAGTTATTTGAGTAACTCCGAACAGTCCAACTTAATAAGTAGAACAGCCATCATGTTTTTGTCGTACGTTGAATTCTATTTCTTCCAGCAATCTGAGTAATTGTTTTGTACAAAATCAGAGTAACTACGTCCAATTAAATTTCCACGGAAGCAGTGTTGTCCAATAATATGGTTACGTACTATGTCACACCAAACAGTTTGCTTGTGCCTTCTCGCTAAACAATATAAAAAAAGATAGATCTTAAAAAAGTTGATTCTGAAAGAAATTACGATATTGCAATTTTCTCTCAGAGTCTTTGTTGTGCAGTTCGTACATCAAAGTAATGTGATGTGGATGAAATATATTCGTGTTAGAAACTCTTCTACTTGAAGTTCTACTGAAACATTCTTTTCAGATCATAATTTTCTGGTTGGATAGTGCTTTATATTATACAGAGTGTCAATTTGAAAACGTACAATGTGATATATCTCTGGAATTAAAAGAAATATTGGAAATATCTAGAAACAGTTTCTACAGCATGACTCACAAGATAGTCTTCCCCTTAGGCTCTAGGTGCCTCGCCAAAAACAAATGCTCGGAAAACCGGGTCCTAGATCTCTCCTAATCAAAAACCAACCAACCAACCAACTAGACCCTAAGAGGTTGAATGTGGGATGTTATCTTATAAGTCATGATGGTTCCTCCTTCATGTTGTAGAAACGGTTTCTAGAAATTTTCAATATTTTTTTACTGCCAGAGATTCAAGCTGACATCTTATATATTACGGGCTGCATTTGCATTTCTAGTCATGTGAGAACATCTTACTTAAAATTTAAGTAAATTGACCGCTCGATTTGTCATTGCCATAAGTAGGCAACATCGCTCAATTTAATTAAATTAAAGAAAAAGTGATTTTGGTTTCGACGCTATACTATGTACGGGGGTGGTTCACCATTTATTGTTCCTGATGTAGAAGCGAATGACTTAGACATTTGAAATAACTTTATTTCTCAACATAATCCCCTAAAAGGTTAACACACTTAGTATAACGATGATGCAGAGCTTGAATGGCTCTAGAAAAAAAAACGCTTTGTTCTGCACTGCAAGCTATTCCTTCACAGAAGCCATCACTATCACTTCTTCATCGTCCGAAAAATAAGTTCCCCGAAGGTGTTCTGTTAATTTGGCAAATAGGTGAAAGGGGACCAGATCTGGCGAATATGGAGGTTGTTCTAAAATTTCAAATACAGTATTGTGGACAGCATCCATAGAAACACAACTGTTGTGAGCGGGAGCGTTATCTTGGTGGAACAGATCTTCACGTTTTTCTTCCTACCCCTACAGTAATATTACATGTATAACTTTTATAAACAAGATAGGCATTTGCTGCTTCTTCTTCGAGTGCTCTATCTCTTATGAGACGTAGCGATCTTCTCTCATATACCGTTGTTTCGCGTTTAGAGTGCCACAGACATAGAGGACCTTAACGTGGGATCCGAACCACGGGTAGTGTAGACAGTTCTACTAAAGCGAAGATTTTTTTCCGGTACTGAGAATTTAATCCAGGACCTTCAGCGTAGAAGTCTAATGCGCTAATCTCTAGCCCACTTACAACTTGGCGTATATTAATATCAATAACTGACGTTTTTAGGAAACAAATTGTTCATTTGTTGGTCAATGCCTTCTATGTCATGGACAATAATTGATGAACCATTTTCGTATGTTGGATTGCGTCAAATGCGTTTAAGGTGGGATAATTTATCTGGCTCACCCTATATTTTAATTGTTAGAAGAAACAAAAAAGTAAGCAAATATTTTTTAAGGCAAATAATATTTAATATTTTTCCAACACTCTAGAAATATATTTTACTACTGAAAAGAAATAAGTTTGGGTAGATATTATTTTCATAAACGTAGATATATAGTTTTTGTTAATGAAATATTTGTTTATTTATGCAGAAGACTGATTGGCAAATGGGCTCAAGCTGTAATGGAAATGTTAGATAACACACGATATTGTGCAGATATACTTCTAATTGATTCTTATTGTAGCAAACTGTTTTTGAACTTCTGTATTAGTAAATCATTGAAAAATTCTTTAGTGTTTCATTACTTTAACTTGAATAAAACAATAAAAAGCCATGGTTGGGCCATGGCAATTGGCTAACTCACTATAACTTAAATGTTCTTAATTTGCGTATTTTAATACTTAAAGTGGGTTAGTAAACAATGTTAAAGATATAAAATAAATTTATAAATAAAAGTTGTTTACGATGAAAAGTGACGTCCAATTACACATTATAGCAATAATCAGCCTTCTTTGATAAATTTATTATAATTGTCTCAAAACATAATACAAAGAACATATTAGTCTCTCCGGACATTTCTTTCAAAGCCTTATATTTAACAAAATGCTGACTTCACGAAATTGCTTTTTGGAACGTTATGTATTTTTTGCTTGGATGGGTTCTAAATCACAAATAGCAAATAGTTATATGCAAAAAATAATTTCTCATAGTAGCTTGTGAAAGTTAAAGTGGATCGCTTAATTTTTACAAATAACATATATCACTATAGTTATCAGCATCATCATCATCATCATCAACCCTGTCGCTCCTTCAGAAGCATAGGGCGTCGTGTCATTCGACGATTCTTAGGCATTGCTTGGCGTTTCCGCCTATATGGTAACAGAGTTGCCAGCTCTAGTGATACCAAGAACGATATCTGCTACGTCTTTTAATCGTTTCACTTTGAGAACAGTTTCTACTTTAGGAAAGAAAGAAAAGTCTACTGGTGCCAAGGCAGGTGAATACGGTGGGTGATTAATAGTAATCATCTTTCGTGATACACGACTTCACAATCAGTGCAGAATGCGTAGGTGCATGGTCAAGCTACCCTTTTCTCGAAACTGCCTTCCCACTCAAGAAATGCGCTGAAGTATTCCATAGAATGCATTATTTACTCTTTGTTTTTCAGGTACACATTTTATATAGATAACACCTTGTTTACTGAAAAAGCTTATTAGCATAGTTTTGATTTTGGATTTTTGGTAACGAAACCTTTTGGGTCTTAGTGATGATTTTCCAATTCGTACGGAAATACCCATGACTTGTCACTAGTAGTAATTCACAACAACAAAGTAACGATGCAACCCTTCGTTGTTTTTTCTTTTCCGTAAGACTGTCCGAAACGGATTTTGCATAGGTATTCTTCGTTCCCAAATCTTTCTGTATTATTTGTCGAATCCCTTCAATGTTGATATACAAATTATCTGCTGTCATTCGGAAGGTGATATGGTAATTCTATATCACAATTTCAGGAACTTCTACTTTTCGAGAGAGCGACGGCCGCACGGTTGTAGTGTTATTTTTAACATTCTTAAGACCAACTATGAAACGTTTAAACCATTCAATCACTCTAGTACGACTTAAGGTATTATCACCGCACACAGTTTTTAACATTTTATACGTTTCTCTTGGTGTTTTCTTTAATTTACAGTAAAATTGCATATTCACTCGTTACTCCATGACGACTGTCAGAAACACGATGTACTCGTTAACATACTGGGTAAAAATAAACAGGTGTTCGATCTTTGCTTGACCACCCTCTATTAATAAACCTGTGAACTATTATATGTTGCTTTACTTTTGATTTAAGTGATTTCAGTGCTACAGGGTAAATCCTGGAGTGAAATTGCCAAAGCTCGATATATTGTCTTTTCTAACCACTTACTTTTATTATGTGATTTATTCATTAACTGTCAACTTTCCTAATTTCAGCATGAGAAGGCAAACCGTTCTAGCGCTCCTTATCGGAGTTGTTCTAGCCTACCCCAATCCCGATAGCAAAGCTATAAGTCAAGAGGCTTCATCGCCGACCATCACAACACCCCTAGGAAATATTCAAGGTTCAATTCTTGTAACACGCCTTGGAAAACCCATTTTTGCATTTAGAGGAATACGATACGCAAAGGCGCCAGTCAACGAGCTCAGATTCCAGGTAAGACAATTTTGCCGCGTGCATTTTTCGAATATTTACCATAGCATGGTGTTTCTAGCCTCCGATGCCCGTGGAGAAATGGGATGGTGTTTTCAACGCCACCTTAGATGGGCCAGCTTGTCCACAACCGGGGGTTAATCCTATTTCTGAAGACTGCTTATTACTTAATGTTTATACCACAAAGGTAAGGTCCTGGAGTTAGTACGCATTAGTAGCTCATTGGTGTTTTTGTATAGTTAGTTAATGTCAAAAATCGATATCGAAGGTGTACCAAATGTAAACCAGAGACAGTTAATAAGTACCCAAAGAAAGTTTTGGTAAGTCAGGTGTCATTTATTTAGATAGGAAGGTGGAATATGAAACTTTCCTTTAGGGTTGTGGTACTGTAGATGAATGGATGGGTTTTAGTGGATGCTGGTGAGCACAAATGTATGAAAATACCCCATGATATAGAAAAAATAACAAAAAATGGTTTTGTTACCAATTAATTTTTATTCGCAGTTTCATGATTTCAAAAATTCATATATCATTAATTCAAAATTGGATTTCTAATGACCCATGGTTAGTTAAAGTGGTTGTGAAATGAAACAAAGTAGGACCAAATTTTTAGTAGTGAATTATCAAATTCCTACTCAAATGCAATTACCATTCAGCAGGTAGCATGTAATCTCTGAACAAAAGCGTTGGTGCATGTTGGTCCGTGGTCAGGGCCGCATTTAACTTTCTTGGCAATGGCAGTAAAATCCTGCGAAGCAACTGTTTAATGAAACTGGGTAATAACTATAATATACAATATAAAATGTTATAATAAAAGTATCCAGGTAAGATTACATTAAAATTACCGGATGAGCGACTGTTGTCCACTAACGATGTAGGTAATCATGTTCAATTTGTTTAGCAATATGAATCATTTGTTTTCGAAAGTATATGACGCCTTCAAATAATTTCCTAAGGAAATTCCTGTAAATTAGATAAGTAATTCGTTGATTAATATCAGCCTCCCGGAACCTCAATCGAAGATGGGCGGTTCTCAATAAAGTCAAATAAATAAAGTAATTAACTACTCGTCAATCACCGGTAAGGGCGCCACCAGCTTGAAA